>WSLN01000304.1:0-18082 GCA_019677355.1 Ceratobasidium sp. 370
GGAGCCGGAGGAGGCGCTGCGGCTGGTGCAGGAGGTGCCGTTATGAACTCGGAGGAATTCCTCAAGTTCCAGACCGAGCAGCAGCTCTTCGCCGCACAGCATATCGAGCTCTATATGCGTTATCTCGGGCGCGACTCCCGCGCTGGTGCTCGAGCATTTGACGAGGAGAAGGAGAACGTAGCTGCGTTGCAAGCCAAGCTCGACGATATTTCGAGGGAGCATGGCGACGCGTACATCCAAGGGATCCAGCCTATTTTCGAACCGCTCAAAGCGCGTCACTTCAACTCTTCCTGGAATTGGGTCCGCCAAGACGCGCTTCTCATGTTCTATGACATCATCTTCGGCCGCCTGACCACTGTCGACCGCGAAATCACATCTCGCTGCATTGCAATCATGAACCGTGCCGACTCCGCTCTTCTCACGTACATGCAGTACAACATCGACAATTGCCTCCCGGAGAAAGGGGAGACTTACAAGCTCGCGAAAGAGTTTGGCCAGCAACTCATCGATAACTGCCGTCAAGTCATCGGCCAGCCGCCTCTTTACCGCGATGGTATGAGCTTGGCTTCTTAACTTTGCACCTCAACTGATGTATTTGTATCTAGTTACGTTCCCAACTGCGCCGAAGATCGAAGTCAACGAGAAGGGAGACATCATCTACTCTGAAGTCGTGCGTGAAGGTGTCCGCAAACTCGAAGCCTACGTTGAGGAGATGGCGGGCGGCGACAATATCCCGGGCAACGTCAACATCCAGAAGGTCCAGGATGATGTCCTCAAGCTTTGGAACGTAGTCAAATCCCAGCCCGAGATCAGCCAGGAACAGAAGAATCGCATCAAAGCCTTGTATGATGGCGTCGTCCGTTCGCTACGCAAGAACCCTGCTCCTGAGGGACGGCCCGTTCGACCCGTTGCCCGGACACGTCGCGCATCTTCGCAGTTCTTACGCCCCCAAGTTTCTCAAGTCACATCCCTCTCCGCCGACAAGATCCCCTTACTCCATCTCAAGCGTAAAGTTGGCTCCAACTGGGAGTACAGCAGCAACCTCACCGGCGTGTACCTCGACGTCCTTCACGAGATCGCAACCTCTGGTACTTCGTTCAAAGACAAGAACGCGCTCCTTACGGGTGTCGGAAAGGGCTCGATTGGTGTCGAAATCTTGAAAGGGTTGCTCCAGGGTGGCGCTCGCGTTGTTGTCACCACCTCTCGATACAGCCGTGCCACCGTCGAGTACTACCAAGGCATCTATCATCAGTGCGGAAGCCGTGGCTCGTCCCTCACCGTCGTCCCCTTCAACCAAGGCTCGAAACAGGACGTTGATGCCCTCGTTGACTACGTCTACTCCAACCTCGGTATGGATCTGGACTATGTTCTCCCTTTCGCTGCGATCCCCGAGAATGGTCGCGAAATCGACGGTATTGACGACCGCTCCGAACTCGCACACCGTGTCATGTTGGTCAACTTGCTTCGCTTGCTCGGTGCTGTGAAGAACAAGAAGGCGACTCGCCAAATTGTCACTCGCCCGACACAAGTCATCCTCCCTCTGTCGCCCAACCATGGTCTCTTCGGCAACGATGGCCTGTACTCCGAGTCCAAGATCTCCCTCGAGACGCTCTTCCAACGTTGGAACTCCGAGTCGTGGGGCGAATACCTCTGCTTAGCCGGGGCCGTCATTGGGTGCGTCATGTTCACTATATTATTGTAGGTTTGTCACTAACATTTATGCGTGTTTAGCTGGACTCGTGGCACTGGTTTGATGAGCGCGAGCAATATCGTCACCCAACAGGTTGAGGCTTACGGCGCGCGCACGTTCTCCGCCAACGAAATGGCCTTCAATATCCTCGGTCTCATGCACCCGCTTCTCTTTAGCATCACGCAAGTCGAGCCCATCTGGGCGGATCTTAACGGTGGCATGGACCGTCTCCCCGACCTTTCTGAAATCACGACGAAGATCCGTCTCGAAATCAACCACCAGAGCGATCTCCGCCGAGCCATCACCCGCGACAATGCTGCAGACTTCAAGATCGTCAACGGTACCGAGGCCGAGCGTGCTCTCCAAACTGTCTCAGTTACTCCTCGTGCGAACCACAAGTTCAACCTCCCGACACCCGACGCACCCGACGCGCTCCAGGAACTCAGCAAACTGCAAGGCCTCGTCGACCTCGAGAAGGTCATCGTCGTTACTGGATTCGCAGAAGTGGGGCCTTGGGGTAGCTCCCGTACTCGTTGGGAGATGGAGGCACGCGGTCAATTCTCGATTGAGGGATGTATTGAGATGGCATGGATGATGGGTTACATCAAGCACTTTGACGGGCGCCTCAAGAACGGCAACCTTTACGTTGGTTGGGTCGACACCAAATCCGGAGATCCGGTTGACGACAAAGATGTCCGTGGCAAGTACGAGAAGGAGATCCTCGAGCATTCGGGTATCCGTCTCATCGGTAAGCTGGTGCTCCTTGTTTATCACACGGTATCTAAGCATTCTACAGAGCCCGAGTTGTTCAAGGGATACGATCCTAAGAAGAAGGTCTTCCACCAAGAGATCGAGCTCAACCACGACCTCGAGCCGCTTGAGGTGTCAGAGGCCGAGGCGCGCAAGTTCAAGCTAGAACACGGTGAGAAGTGCGATATCTGGGCCCAGGAGTCAGGCGAATACTACGTCAAGCTCAAGAAGGGCGCGCGCGTGTTAGTACCCAAGGCGTTCCGTTTCGACCGCCTCGTCGCTGGACAGATTCCGACTGGATGGGACGCAGGCCGGTACGGTATCCCCCAAGACATCATTGGCCAAACTGATCGCACTGCGCTGTGGGCGCTCGTCTGCACGGCGGAGGCACTCGTCATGTCCGGTATCACCGACCCGTACGAGCTCTACAAGCACGTTCACCCATCTGAGGTTGGCTCCAGCTTGGGTAGTGGTATGGGCGGGATGCAGAGTTTGGCGGCAATGTTCAAGGACCGTCGCGAGGAGAAGGATGTGCAGAAGGATATCTTGCAAGAGACGTAGGCCCTTCACGCGTTCCTCGGCGATATTGTCTGACCGCTGTCATTCTACAGTTTCATCAATACCGTGGCTGGATGGGTCAACTTGCTCTTACTATCGTCGAGCGGCCCGATCAAGATTCCCGTTGGTGCTTGGTAGGCCGCATCTACCTATATCCCGAACTTTGCTAACCGTTGCCTTAGTGCTACGGCATTGCAATCCCTCGAGATCGGCTGCGACACCATCCTTAGTGGCAAGGCCAAGGTCATGATTGCGGGCGGCTTCGACGACTTCAGCGAGGAAGGCTCCTTCGAGTTTGCCAATATGAAGGCGACCAGCAACACCGAGACCGAATTTGCGATGGGTCGTGAGCCCAATGAGTTCTCGCGGCCGACGACCAGCACTCGGTCAGGGGTGAGTTGTTTCAACGCGACAAGACAAGCATATATTCACGCATATTCGTAGTTCATGGAGTCTCAAGGTGCTGGCGTCCAAGTGCTCATGAGCGCAAAGACAGCTTTGGAGATGGGCTGCGCCATTCAGTCAATCGTTGCATTCACATCCACTTCCACCGATAAGGCTGGCCGCTCCATCCCTGCCCCCGGTCGTGGCGTCCTCTCCGTCGCGCGCGAAATTACGCCTAAACAACCCCTCCGCATGCTCGATATTGACTATCGCACTCGTCAACTCGCATTCCGTCGAAAGCAGATCGCCGAGTGGATGGAGAACGAACTCGACACTATCCGAGATGATCCCGACGCAGCAGAACTCGTGGCCGAGATCGAGCAAGAGGCGGCTAGACAAGAGAAGGATGCGCTTGCGACATACGGCATGCTGGAAGGCACCGACCCGCGCATCGCGCCAATTCGCCGTGCACTCGCCGTTTGGGGTTTGACTGCTGACGACATCGGTGTAATCTCGATCCACGGCACGAGTACCAAGGCCAACGTAAGTACTTGGTGGATACTGTCTAGTATATGCGACTAACTAGCTGCGCATGTAGGATCTGAACGAGCCTCACGTGTACAACGACATATTTACCGCTATCCAACGCACGCCCGGCAACGCCGTCCCAGTCATCGCTCAGAAGAACCTCACTGGTCACCCGAAGGGTGCAGCTGCCGCCTGGATGTTGCTTGGACTTTGCCAGAGCATCAACTCGGGTGTCATCCCCGGTAACCGCAACGCCGAGTGCGTACATTCCCCGCCTAACCCATTGTGCTTTTACTCATCCTCCCCTTCAGTAATGTCGATCCTGCTCTGCGCGAGTTCGAGTACTTGTTCTTCCCGTCCAAGCCAATCCACACTGATGGTATCAAGGCTGGCCTCATGACCTCCTTTGGTTTCGGTCAAGTTGGTGGTTCGGCTCTTATCCTTCATCCTCGTTACCTCTTCGCTGCGATCAGTCCGTCTCAATACGCGACCTACCGCGAACGCAACCGTTCTCGCGCGCTGGCTAGCTACAAGACAATGAGCGAGATGATGACTGCCAACTCGCTTGTGAAGATCAAGGAGCACCCGCCGTTCACGCCCGAGCTCGAAGGAGAAGTATTGCTGAACCCATTGGCACGAACCACCCTTGACAAGGCTGGCGAATACTCGTTCCCGAAGAAGCTCGACCGCACACCCAAAGTTGCCAAGGAGAACCGCGACGTGCTCGAGAGTGCACTGAAGGGTGTGGAGGGCTTCAAGGGCGTAGGCGTTGACCAAGGTAGGCCGAGTTGCGCTAGGACCGGCGAGGACGTCAGTTGACATTGCGATCTCAAAATAGAACTCATCTCCGCTGTCCCGTCGCACAACCCGACATTCGTCAAACGCAACTTTACCGATGCTGAAGTCGCCTACTGCCGCGCGCAGCCGCACCCCGAGGCGTCGTTTGCAGCGCGGTGGGCGGGTAAGGAAGCCGTCTTCAAGGCACTTGGTGTGAAATCCAAGGGCGCCGGTGCTGCGATGTCTGACATTGAGATCCTGCCCGACGAGAGCGGTGTGCCTACGGTCACGCTACATGGAGATGCCAAGATGGCCGCCAGCGAGAAGGGGATTGAAAAGGTGTTGGTGTCGCTGAGTCACTCTGAAGTAAGTGTCATACACGCCTGCGATTATAGAGTCTTGACCTGACGGCACCGTGTTTCGCATAGAATGTCGCGATTGCATTCGCCCAAGCGTCGTAGCCGACCTATTATGAAATTTGTGACTTCCTCAATCTCTGTCTGTCTATGATCCTCTTTATGATTTTACACTGTACATCTGCATTTTTTTCCCTCGGTTGAACGTGTTCTTATGCGCCAATAGTATTCCATTATCATCAACAAACGATCTGGGGACGCAAATTTTGAGGGCGTGCCAGTGCTAAATCTACTCCCATTCAGGCCATGGTATAAAACAACGTCGTGAACGTATCAGTCGCCGGCTACTCACACCCACCCGTTCTAACCCATTCTTCCGCACCATGCGGATTGCTGGAATTATGCGTGATGAGCCGGCCCCCCGATAAACCAACCAACCGGGATAATACTAATGTCATTGTGACCTTCGGGGCTAGCTGAGATGTGGTTTTCGTTAGATTTTGTGGGTTGTGATAGAGCACACAAAACACAAGTGGCGGGCCACTAATTTCTATCACAACTCACAAACCATTTATTTAGCTGTCCGCAAGGGCAAAAAATAACCCAGCGGTGACCCCGTCGACACCTAAAGAGTCTGCGAACGATGTCCGCTTGTTGTTATCGGCAAGCACCACTGTTCCCTTCATTCCCACTACGCCTTTATCGCTCGTCGCCCATACCTCTGCGCCTTTGCGTTCATTTGTCCAATGCAAGTTCAGTGTGAGAGGGCGGTCGACGACGAGCGGATGGGTGGCTCGGTATTTGAATGCAACAATGTGATCGTCGGAGGGTGCTAGGAAGTTGGCGAAGCGGAGAAGGAGGAGGGCTGTAAGAGGACCATGTACCAGGCGGTCTAGTGAAGTATGAATCAAACGAGGCGTTCAGAGCAGGTGGGCTGTGTAAGTGACGGTGGAAACTGACCTTCATGTCCCTCCTGTTGAGAAGAATAAATCGGATCCAGGTGGATGCGATGCGCGTTGAATGTAAGCGCAGAGAATCGAAACAGGGTATGCGCCGAGGGCGTGAATGTAAATTGTTCATCGGGTGGGTTTTGTTCTAAAATATGGCTGCTACTATCATATGGTTCACGGATCAAAAACGTCGACCGACCTGAATGCATCATAATCTTCTTCCCCGTCACCTCCGAAGGTCGGAGCCCAGAAAATTCAGGCCGGTACACATGGGTGCGCCTCTCCACTACAGCTACGCCATCATCATTTGATATCTCTCTTCGCTGCTTCACAAACACCATTGTATCGTTTCCCAACTCGCCCGTTTCCCTCGCCTTTTCCCATCCCTTGAGCTCAACGTCTTCTACCGTTGTCTTACAGGATATGACTTGGCCAACGCGAAGCGGGTTTTCAGGGTCGAACGCAAACGCGCCTCCAGCCCACATACGTCGATGGAAGGGTGCAGGAGAAGAATAAGTGGTGTCGGTACCATCAGGTAAGAGATCGGAAGTTCGAACGAGAGGCGGGAAAAATGTAAACTCTGTACCGGGAACTATAGGCGTTTCGAGCTCAGGAGGAGGCGGTATGTCTGCAGCATCGTTTCCAAACGGAGGTAGAGTAAGATCAAGCAGTCGAAGCCTGGAAGGGTCAATCACATCCGTTTGGTCGCTTGGTGGTGCAGTAGTCGTCACCCTAGTTATCCAGTGTCGGATACTTGCTTCTGCATCTCTCGTAGACCTCGAGTTGACATTCTTTCGGGGCAATGAAGTAGCAAAAGTTCGGCGCAGTGATGGAGAATGGATGAACCAAGCGGTCATCATTGTGGCAGTCAGATGAAAGCGACCCTGAAACGCCCCATCTCGGCGCTTACCAAAATTTACTCCAGCCTTCCCCCACTTCCACTTCCAATGAGCCCACTCATCAGCAGCATCGCATGGGTCCGTCGAGGAGCAGCAGCCGAGTACCCAGAAAAATACAATCTGGATGAGAAGGAGCTTGAACGCGTGCAGCACCTTGCTCGAATTGAGCTCGAAGATGCACAACTCGAGTTACAGAGGGCGAGCGAGGCCGCGCAGGAGATGGAGGAAAGGAGCGGAGACGAGGATGAAGATGGTGACGGCGACGAAGAGGGCTGGGAGGAGTGAGTTGCTAATCCTTCTGTGAGTGGGTGCGTCTGATCTATTTGCCAGTGCATCTGACGACGATCGAATGGACGAAGATGGAGTAGAACCTCGACCAAAAGCCAAGCCAATGGCAAAGGTGGAGGCTGCTGACGAAGACGACCCTAATGACTTGACCAAGTACAACCTGGATAACTACGACGAGGAGAATACCGGAGCAGGTATGTTGATCTGCATCATTTGTCGCTCCTACTTACTCGTCTCTAGCCTCGGGGCCATTTAGCAATATCAAAGGACTCACGTACTATCGTTCGAATGACGAAGACCCGTACATCACCCTCAAAGAGGCACGTTCTCATTGCCCTTCTATCGTTCAACCTAATGATGTCTTCACTAGGACGATGAGGAAGCAGAACGAGCCGAGTTGCAGGTCCAACCCACAGATAACATGATAGTTACCGCCAAAACCGAGGATGAAGTATCGCACCTTGATGTCTACATCTACAGCGACGACGACGAAAACCTCTATGTCCACCACGACATTCTCCTTCCCTCCTTCCCCCTCTGCCTCGAATGGCTCGACTTCCCTCCGAGCACCTCTACTACGCCCAGCACAGCAACGCCAGGGCAAGGCAACTTCATCGCAGTTGGGACGTTCGAGCCCGAAATCGAGATCTGGTCGCTTGACACAACTGACGCAATTTACCCCTCTCTCATCCTCGGCAGACCCGACAAGTCGGCCGCACACATCCCCAAACCTCTTGGTACAGGCAAGAAAAAGCGCAAACAAGTCAAATCGCGCGAGCCCTCCACGGCCTATCATGTTGACGCCGTCCTTTCTCTCTCGTGGAACCGTGCGCACCGAAATATCCTGGCCAGCGCTAGTGCGGACGCAACGGTCAAGATATGGGATCTGTCAAGTGACGGAGCAAGTGCACTGCGGAGCTTTGACATACACGCGGACAAGGTGCAGAGCGTGCAGTGGAGTTTAGCTCAACCCGAGGTACTGCTGACCGGAAGCTACGATCGGACCGTGAGGGTATTCGATTCGAGAGATCCTGGAAAGGCCGTAGGCGCCGTGGTCGGCGCTGATGTCGAGGCGCTGCGATGGGATCCCTGGGAAAGCAATTCGTTCTATGTGAGCTTGCACTTGAGCTATATGCGGGCCGAAACTAATGCGCTGTGATTTGGCAGGTCGCACTCGAAAATGGGAACGTTCACGCGTTCGATATACGGGCCCTCTCGACAATTCCAAAAACATCGGCCCTCCCTGCTCCTACGACCTCACGGTTCACGCTCTCGGCGCATACAGGCGCTGCCTCCGCGCTCGATATCAACCCACTCGTGCGTGGGTGCATTGCGACAGGTGGGGCAGATAAACTCGTCAAAGTGTGGAACGTGGACACGGAGAGTGAAAAGGTGAATGCAAGTATGGTGATCAGCCGGAACTTAGAAGTAGTGAGCACCTTTCATTATTCGCCTCGTTTCCCCAGGCTGAAGCACTTGGCTTTAGGGCAAAGTGTTCTCACTCGCATTTTCGCCCGATGATCCACTTACCCTCGCCGCGGCCGGCTCAAAAGCCAAACTTCAGGTCTGGGACATCGGTGCCAACTCGGGCGCGCGAAAAGCGTTTGGCACACGTCTGCCCCAACGCCGTGGTGGATGGGAGCGGGAGCGAGAATCAGGCGGTGTCGTCGGCGTGCATGACGATGACCAAGATGAGAGTGAGGACGAATAGATGGTGTGATTATTGTACAGACAGCATATTGAATAGAAAACTTGTACTGCACGGAGAGCGAGTATTGCCGGTATCTCAGATAAATGGTCCTGCCGAAATCAAATAACTCCGTCTTTAATCATGGCCTTTTTTATTTCCTTCCCAATGGCTCGTGAGACGTGAACCACCACAGCGTTCCCGATCTATAATAAAATCATATATGTAGCGAAGATTGATTACGATTTGATGGAATAAGACTCACCTGGCGGTTCACTTCATCCACAGACCCATGGAAGACGAAATCGTCGGGGAATCCCTGAGCTCGCGCGAGCTCCCGCATGGTGAGCATACGTTTTTGCTACGTTCCAAGTCAATTTCTCAAGGTCACAACGATAGCACAGCATTCAGAAAGGCATACTTCGGGGTGAATGCAGAAACCGTTCTTTTTAGCCGGTCGCAGCGATGTGAGAATAGTCGCAAACTGATCGCTCCTGCCGTATCGGCCGAATGCGCCACGATAGTATCCGCTCGTGCCGCCGCTCCCAAAGATGTTAGAAAGGAAATCACCATGTCGAAAGATGTCGGGGAGGGCTGAAACCCGTTGTTAGTAGACGAAAAGCGGCACCACAGGAAAAAAGATGGGCATACTGCGGTGGTCTGCATTGGCGGAGAGCGGGATCGTAACAACACTGATACGAAATCAACACTGATACTGGACTCGAAACCAAAACCTACTCACCGCTCAACAAATACCTCCGACTTGAACGAGGAAGTATAATGCCCGGTAACCCCTTCTGCACCCTTTCTTACCTCCATCTGGTACATGGTAGTAGGCGAACCGTCACGGTAGCCAACCGCCCGACCTCCCTCGCCCAACCCAACCTCACTTCGTTCTTCCCGTACAGCGACGAACCCAGGTATCCCCAGCTTCACGCGGCGATCTCGTGCCTCGTTCCGGGCAGTTTGGGTTTGTGGCACAAGTATATGCGGGTTCACCCTGTGCAAAGTTAGGCTACTATAGGGATAAATCCATGAATTTGAAATGTACCATTCAAACGGCTTGAGATCTCCTATAGCGTCCCATATTGTTATAGCCGGGTGTAGTGCAAAGCCTGACTTGACCTCAAGCGCATCCAAATACCCGCCAGTTGGAAGCTTCATACCAGTCTCCGGCACGTTAACACGGTGTGTTGCGAGCGGGAACTCGGGCAAGGTCAGATTGGGGCGTGCGCCTAGAATATATGCGCGCCGACGCCTCTGGGGAGCACCATACTGTCCGGCCTGTAAGACTCCAACGCGAAATGAGTAGCCGAGGTCCAATGCGACGCGCATCAGGAACCGAAGAATGCCTTGCTCGATATGGTTTGGAGGGGGATCCACGCTCTCCTCAGAGTCGGCGCTGCTTGCTCGGGGAACAGGACCTGCGATTCTGTGGGTCAACGCGTCGGGTACATTCTCCTGTAACTACGAGTTAGTATTAAAATTGTGATATGGCAAAGTAGGCACTTGCAATCAAGAAATACTTAGGCCGATAGTGCTCAACCGCAGAGAGAACCGCAGCGACCATGGCGGTACGTGGGTCATCGTCTCGTTTAAAGCGATTTGCACCTGAAAAGCTCTGGCTGCGCGAGTCGCCATGTATGAACATAATTCCGAACCCAAAGAGCAAGTGTATGCTCACCATGGTGGACCCCCACATATAAAGTCGATCTCGCCCTGCTCGGGTAGCGTCGATGAGTGCTCCGCGTCATCGAGAGTAACTTCGTCGAGTTCCTGGCCTCGTGCTGCAAGCAGCATCTTCGAAAGTACGACGTTGACATCACCGTGAATGGAAGTGGCACCGGGGAAATTAGCCCTGTGATATTTGCTATAACTCGCATGACTGGAGATAATTCAACATTACTTGCCTATAAGTTGCGCATGCTGCTTCGTCGTGATCGACTGCAAACTTGGGAATACATATACCCGACTGTACCAAACCTTTACTAAGCCCGCCAGCACCGCTGAACAAATCCAACATCCTCATTTTCGTAACGCGCAACCCCACCGAATCGTCTCCACACCGGGTACAAGCCGGTAGGGAGTTGAAGTCCTCAAGAGAGAGCGCTGTGACACCAGTCGCTCGTGGGCGGCGGAATTCGTCACCGGCAGGTGCTCCAGCGTGTATCCCTCGAAGGTCGGCAATGTAGTGTAGAGCGCTGCGGCCAAGCCACTCGTTCATCGCTTCGACAGAGTCGAAATCGTCCGGGTGCCGGACGAAGCACTTTCGAACGGGTGCTTTTTTCGCCGCTTTCATGTCAAGAGTCATTTTCCAGTTGTCCGAGTCCATCAAACATAGGCGGCGCTATAAACATAGTAACCGTTGGCACAAACCCAACGCTTCGTCATAATGAAGTGACTCGCCTCGTCTTGAACCGGCCGCCCTTCGCATGGCAAATAAGCCTGGTCGACGAGTCCTCGCTTCCGTAGGACTTCCACCCGCTCAAGCCCGCGCAAGTAAAGGGCCTGCAACTCATGACGGCCGTTATTCATTCCGAAATAAACCTTGATGATCTGTACGATGCAGCTGGGCTCTTGACCGTCCTTTTCTCCCCTCAACCATGGGGAGCGCCGAAGAGGATTCATGGCGAAGAATTCTCCTTTGTGCAAGGTGACGCCACCAAGGCGGAATTCCCCGTCCTCGTAGTGAATATCTTGCAGTTGGCTTTGGTCGCAGATCGGGCAAGACTGCGTGATCTCGTAATCCGATGGTCGAGCGCGCATGAACGCCCCGCTAAGATGATCGCGGATGAAACTGGATAATGCAGACTCAGACGAAGGTAGCATTATATCGACTAGACTACTTACCGAGTGTAGTAGCCTCGCTCTTGGTGAAGTGGCTCCTTGTCTGGATCAAGGAACTCGACGTCGACAAGGCGCTCGGCGTGGTGGCGTGACAACCACACACATCGGTTGGTCAAAAAGAGTTCCATCGGCCTCTCAAACTCCTTAAGCAGATCTGACTTGGCACTATGGTCGAACCAGCGCACGTGTAGCCGCTTGTCGTCGGGGGTGATGCTCACGATCCGTGCGAACCTAAATATTGCACATGTAGACGCATATAATGGCATAAAATAATCATGGGCATACCAGTAACTGTTCGCATTGGGGTTCGTAGACGCAGTTTTCTCGTCGTTAAAAGCCCAGTCCTATTCTGAGGTGTAAGTGGCGCATATACTCGTATTTAAGAAATATGAGCGGCATGCCTGTTGTGCGTCTGCTTCATCTATTCCCGCGGGAACCATGATACATTGTCCCCTCTTTGGGAAAGCGATAAATACTCGTAACAACAGGGAATTATGTATACTTTACCTTTAGTTTTGCATCGGGGGAGATCGGCGTGCCCTCGGCTCTCGATTTACGCCAGGTCACGTCAGGTAGAGGATTTCCCACCAAATTCAGGGAGCTCGAGAAAACTTGACGGGCGACGCGCTCCACAACCGGCGTCACGCAAATGCGGCGCGTAGGGGCAGCTAAGCGGCGAGGGGGTCGATCCTCGTCCATCATGTCTTCGTCCGATTCGTGAGGGTCGAATGTTACGTCGTAGGGGTCTCCCTCGTTCCCATCTGCACGGGGAGGCTGAGGGCTATGCACATCAATCGATTCGGGGACAAGGGGAGCATTGTCTCGTCTGCGGATAGTGGCCAGAGTGCCTTTTAGGATGCTGGCGATTGCCGGGCTTTCGCTCAGCCGGTTGTGAACCGTAGTTAGGCTAGTGCGATGCAAATCGTCCAGCTCGCCGCGCAGGTCGTTGGAAACGTGCTCCATAAAAAACAGGACATTTCGGGCAATGGTTGCACTCTGGAATTCTAGTTGAGGACAGTGAAACTCGACACGGCCAAGCTACTCACAGAGTCTTGCAGATCTGCTGGGTGTAGTGCAGGATACCCCCACTGAACGGCGCGGGTGTGTTTCTCCTCGATGCGTTTAGCTATGCGACGGAACTTGTCGATGAACCCGGAAAGTCGTTCCTCGGGGTGCTCATATGCTCGACGAAGCACAACCAGGGCTAGACGGAACTGGCGGAAAGGTTCTTGATAAGGAATGCGGTAGAATCCGACCGGCCTCTCGAGTAGATACCTACAAGATAAATGTCAAAATGAAACAGGGGGGTATGTTCGTCGAGTGACACATACCAAGCAAAACTAGTGAGTATGTATATACCGCTAGGAATAAAAGGCAGGATATCGGTAAGAGACGAAAGTACGATCAAGGGTAGGTTGCTTACTCTTGTTCAGCATCCGAGACGTCGAGGAACGTATATTCAACCTTAGTGATTGCGGAGAGTCGGACATCCGCCGTGTAGTCTTCCGCTAGTTCCTTGTCGTCTTCGCCAGCGTTATCGTCTGGGATCATGGGTATTGCGTGCCCAGCGATGGTCAGGCCGTCGATTTTCTCAACATTGAGGGTTACGAGCTGCATTGTGTTTTTGTCAAAGGCAAAGAAATCGGTTAGCCGAAATATACGCCGGTCATCACTAATACCGTGCTCGGCTTGCACGTCGGCGTCGTCCAGCGACTGAATGACGGCCTTCTCGTCGAGGAATCTCGCCCAGTCTACACGTTCATGCCACTGGTCGGTGTCCATAGCCTGATCGTAGTCTTGCGGAGAGTCAAGCCTTGGAGCAATCGGTGCTGCTTCATGTATTTCAAACAGACCCTGACTCTTTTAGACAGACGAAGCCTCTGATCTCCGGGGCTTGCACGACTACCCTCTGACCCCTCGCTACCTAGACATTCCCGCAACCTTTGTCACTGCGACTTGGCGTCGATATATTACAGCATCTAGGTCTTTGATTGCGCGTTTACATATTTAATCGGGGTGCTCTGGTCGTGGTCTGGAGCCCTTAACCGCAACGCTAGAGGCTGGGCATCTATCTACAACAATCCACGATGGGAGGAGACAACTGGGGTCGGTAATTCGTTAGTATGTCCTGTGAACTTGATGCTGACCTTGATGTGGCATCAGACGATTCCGGGAGTGATACCGGCGCGGCACCTCCGCCTCGCGCGCCGCCCCCTGCCGTACCCCGTGCAAAGCCCTCCAAGTGGGCGGATGAGGATGTAGAAGAAAAGCCAGCGGTGAGTGACTTGCATTCTCGGCATCTGGGGCTGCACCTCACCACCCGGTAACTCGCAGTCGGACTGGGAAGCCTCGAGTGAGGAAGAAGCGCCCAAAGCTGCGTCAAAGACAACTGCCGCACCGCCGAAGAAGAGGGGAACCATCAAAGCCAAGATAGCCGAGAAGGAAGCTGCTGCTGCTGCTGCGGGTACGCGCCGTGGTGCTGCAGGGGAGCTCGACCCGGACGAATGGAGGGCGGGTGAATCGGACGATGATGGCAAGGTCCTAAGCGTAGCTGAGCAACGAGCCCGAGAGCTGGAAAGTGACTTGAAGAACGCAGGTGATTTGTTGGGTGCAGCTGCTTTGGGAGGTGAGTAGGAACGAGTGAATCTAGGAGATGGGATTATTGATTTCGATGCAGACGCCCCGAGTGAGCTCGCTGAACTCGTATCGTTCGACCCTCGATCAAAGGAGGATTTCCAGAAGCTTTCCAACATGATCATCGAACATGTTATCCAGCGACATCAGTCCAAGCCTCTGTATGCTGCTTTTATTGAGATGCACGTAAGTCCCTGTGTTGATTTTTAGAGTACATTATCTGAGTAAATTTCCAGGCTCGTGCTCTCGCCGACCCTCTGGGTGACGTCGACATCCGCAAAGTAGCATCCGCACTATCGGCGCTCGCCAATGAGAAGCAGAAGGAGCAGCGTGAGAAGGCGAGCGGAAAGAAGAAGCCCAAGGCAGCGCAAAAACCAGGTCTTGGGCTCACAAAACCCGGTGCAAAGTGAGCAATACTAGCTTTCGGTCCTCTTACGTGCTGATTTTCCTCGTCTAGAAAGGTGGACACGGCTGCATACGAAGAGGCATTGGACGACTTTGGCGACGACGACTTCATGTAGTCCCATTCTTCTCAGCATAGAGCTTCCATATATTTTGCAACTTGAATTAATTGCATACACCCGTGGTCAGTGTTAACGTTTATATTGGTATACAGTTATGCCAGATCTCCCTTGCACAAATGCTTTCCTTGGGCAGGCGAGTTGTCATTAGGAGCCGGGGCAACTTGACGTGTGACCAGCCCAGCAGCCTTCTCAGCGTCAACTACCTTGGTCGATTGAATGAACGTAGCTACCGCATGTGCAGAAGCCTGCAACGCCTCGCCTCAGTAACACACCCGAATTATTCGATTGAAAGCCAACTCACTTTTGCGTTAACCAAGAAAGCATCAAAGTTCAAGTTGTCGTACGTGTCACCCTTGGCATGGTAATTAGGGTCATAAGCCGCATCCGCTTTGCCTCCAAACAATTTTGCTTGCTCTTGGGTCTTGATGCCTTCGGCGCCAGTGAATAGGCCCCCAGCTGGGATACCAACACCGTTGGCAATGAAAGGACCGTAGTCGGATCGGCCGTTGAATGCTGTCGGGACAGTTGGAAGTTTCTTAGAGGCGAAGTAGTCGGTGAAGACCTTCTCGATCGCGCCGGAGCCAGGAGGGCTGGTGGACGGCCCACAGTTAGTAATTGAAGTAGTAATTTTAACACGGAAACGTACGTGGGACCTGGGTTGATTCCAGCCGAACCATCGCCATCGTACACCGCATAGACATAGTTCGGGCTCGCTACCATGTCGAGACTGGGACGTACACTTGATTCGGGTGCAGCATAACGGCGGAAATGGTTACCCACTTGATGTACAAAGCAATCTTTTTGCGCTCAGCCTCGGGCAAGTTCTTGACATAGTATTCAGAGCCAACGAGTCCGTACTCCTCTGCAGTCCACCACGCAAATCGAACAGCGTTCGTGAGTTTATATTTAGCGAGCTGGATAGCAAGCTCGAGCACAGTGACCGAACCTATTCTAAACCGTTAATTAATGTGCTAATGTCAATATATTCAGACTCACCAGACCCGTTATCATTGATTCCAGGCCCTGCAGTGACCGAGTCAAGATGAGCACCAATGAAGACCACATTGCTCAAGTTCCCGGCTTTCGAGGACGCAATGACGTTGCTGCTGTACCGCTTCTCAACGAAAATGTTGATATCAAGTGTCGCATTGATGGGCTCCCCGCCTGCCAAACGTGTGGCTAATGCTTCTCCTTCAGCGCGAGTTATGCCTCCCACAGGGACGTATGCAGCGTCGTCTGGTGCTCCGAGCGTGCCACTGAGGGCGCCGTCGGCATTATTGTATACTAAGGCGGCGTCTTTATCAACGCAGTGCATAGTTGGCACGAATGGGATACATACCAACTACTCCAATAGCGCCAGCTGCCTTGGCGTTCGTCACCTTGATCGCAAAGGCACATCCACCTCGCTGGATCAATGCAATCTTCCCCGTAACATGATCAACTCCCGAAAAATCGCCTGGTGTGCAACCTGCAGAGAGGGTAGCCTCGGTGTCAGGGATAAGGGCCAGAGGTGCGGTCACACCCCCAAGAGGCGTAGAAGGCGAGTACTAGATTATTTAAATCCTAAGCTGTAAAATCCGGGCACTAGAAAAAAGGGGATAACACACGGTCATGGCAGCGATGTTGATAGGAGAGCCAACGACAAACCGCTGGGTGAGTACCTCCGCAAAGTCATATGGGAAGGTCTGTCGTGTGACCTCGTATCCTGCCAACTTTGCAAGAGTCGCAACGTAATCTGTGCAAGCGGGTTTAGACAAATAGTTCAGAGGGAAGACGGATATTAGACTAACCAACAGAAGCATTATGGCCTTTAGAGCCAAACACACGAGTCCCATTTGACTTGTCTCCAAAGCTTTGCAACACCTTTGAGTGAAGCTTCAGCGCGGGGAGTCCAATGTCCTATGCACCAAGAATACTCAATAAGTAAACACATTAAGAGGATAACCAACGACTGGGTAGACCACACGTTTTGTATCTTGGCCGATGTCAACGGTTTCTTGAGCTCATTCAAAATATCGCCGACGAGGCCGGCAGATGCGCAGATCGCAAAGGACGTGGCAACAACAAGGGAGGCGAGTCGAACCATAACGGGATGTATGCACGCGACCTGGTATTACCGCTCAAAATGCCATATCTTTTATACCACTTCTTGCGACCCGCATACTCCAGGTTCCGTGGGGTGCACATGTTGCGAAGTTCAAAAGCCTAACATCTACGCGTGGTACAATATGCTCAGCACGGACACATAAGGCGCAATCCGCGAAATGAACCTGCCAAGCCAGAGCACTCGGGTGTGAGTTTATACGTGGATCTACTATCGGGCGTACTTGTTATCTAACCGAACCCCGTGATAATGGTAAAAGAACATTCACCCTGTCGATCACTAGACTTGGCCAACGGAAAATTTGAGGTTATGGTCTGAGGGCTGAGCCGGGTCGACTAAACTGGCTAAGAGATGAGCATAGGCAAGGGTCAGTCGGGCCGGTAATTCAGCTTCGATGGGAACAAGGGCACATGAAAAAAGGTCAGAGAGGGATGCAGGTGGAGAGCCAAGGCCGAAGACACAGGAAGAGCGAGGGCGGACTCGTGACCGGTTCTTCATAACATGGGCGAGATCAAGCGATAACCCTGCATGAGCACAAAATGTACAAAAGGCTGTAGGGGCACAAGGTCAGCTGAACTCATGTGGTGCTCGTCGTCACAGAGGGTATATGCGCGCACCAGGCGTTCAACTATGGCAGACACGGAAGTATTTCAAGCCTTTCCACAAGATGATCGATCATCCAATCGGAGCAGCCCGGAATCAGGGAAGCCACCGGACCTCGCGGTCGACCTCGCTGCTGCGCCGCAAGGCAAATGAGGCAAATACAAAGCATGTGGAAGAGTGCTAGAGCATTATTTAGCTGCTACACTATATGGATGTCAAATAGAGTCATATGATAGCTCACACGAGCGCATATATGAGGCCAGAGGATGGTAGTGCTGAGTGTGGAAGTACCTGGTATGTACAACACTGATGGCTCTGCCAATAAGAGCTCCGACGGGGTACAAGACGTACCTAAGAACTTGCCTAATTGATGGTACATTCCAGTATATGCTGCGCCTCAATTTAATGCGAATCAAACAAGTTGCACTGACCCACCCCTATTCCTTTCACTCGAGTACTCGCTGCTTGCTTTCCAGCTATTCCCGCATGCTCTCTTAGCCCCC
>WSLN01000306.1:0-18043 GCA_019677355.1 Ceratobasidium sp. 370
GTTGCGGTGCTCAGCTCTCTTCTTTTTCTCTTCGCGGAGACGAGTTTGAGATCTCGTGCAGGGCCTGGCTGCTGCCAGAGCTCCGCGGGTACGCTTGGCGACTGGCGCATAGTCGCTTTCGCCTTGACACTTGATGAGCAAATGGACCACACAACGGTGAGGGAAAACCTACTGAGTTTCACCCTCGCAATGGGTTCACGGCGGTTCGGCCCTTGTCGAATTCTGCGTGACGCGGCTTCTCGCTGGAGGCACTCCAACCGAGTACGCTCAATCAATAGGCCAGCTAGCTCCATATGGTCTTCCTCCGTGAGCTGGGCAGAATCGTGGTGCTCGAGAGCCCAGAGGATGTTTTGGTTGTCGGTTTCTATTCCTATATCAGACAGGCAGTAAGCACAGAACACCCCCCCCCCATAGATGGGGCTACTTACCAGAATGGGACCTAACGACGGGTACGTCGCTGTCCTCGACCTTGATATCCATGGGATGCAGGTGATAAAAGGTGGGGGGCGGTGGGGTGGTGGGGCGGTGGGGTGGTGGAAGGGACGGTGGACGACGTGTTATGAAGGTTCTCGATGTGACCTCGTTTTGGCCTTAAACCAAGCTTGGGTTCATGGTCCAAGTGAAAGTGTCTGACAAGGGCCATCAAAACATCGATCATGGCCAACTCAAAATGGTAGTGTGATCGCCAGGGACCATTTCAAATATAGATGGTCCTACACAATGTGTCCAAGTCGATGCGACTTAGACTCTGCCACGAGCACGCCACAACTCCTGTCCCCGGCAGGTCCTCTTGCGTCGCCATTGGGGCAGCGTGGGCACAGCTACAAAGTCCATAGACTTTCCCGCCATCCAACAGGATGTACGACGGCATCAAGGGAGAGCGGGCTATCAAAGATATTTTCTTTCGATGATCGGCATTGGCAAACTCAATATGGAGTCGCTCGTAGGAGAAATGAAAAAGGTGAATCAATATCTTTCGGGGCGAGTTCCATAATGGATGAGTACGATTGAGTACAATAAGATTATGTAGCCAGACCCTCAATTTGTACAAGTGTAGCGCAGCAATATTGGTACCGAACCACGACCACCCTTGATCGTGTACATATGGACGCCCTTGGCGCAGGGAAACACAAACACGTCTCCATAAGTGGCGATACTGTCGTTGCGTTTTATTGACTAAAACAACTGTTTCCTGCCAGTATGGCAAGTCATGAAAACTAAGGCCACCGTTAACAGAGTGGACGACGTTGTCAAAGAACAAAAAAAAAAAAAAGAGTGCGGGACTTAGCAATTGGCCTGTAAACTCAAACTAACAGAGCAACCACGTGTGGACGGCTCGTAAAAAAGACCATGAGGGGTGAAGCACCGGTCTGCGGGGCGTAAGGCGGTGCTTAAACATGTGTTCAAGTATTATTATTTGCTCTGTACTACATACTGGAAACATTCTGAGGCGATACCCACGAGCGACACGTTCAGCCCCGATGACAGTCGGCTAATAGTGCGGTCGTTGGGTAAAAGACGAGGGGACTGAGCTTTAGCTGGAGCGCAAGCCCGTCTAGTCAAGACTAAACGGGGTGGGCAGAGCCCGTGGTCGCGCTCCAGGAGCCTTGCGGCCGAACTGGGCCAGCTGCACAGCCAATCCCGTCAAAGACAAAGAGCGGCGGGCAGAGCCCACGATTGTGCAGCTGGGCTCCCCGTGGGTGCATTTACCAGTCTCGCAGCGCCTCCCCACTCAGGTGTGACCTGAATGGGTTTGGGCAGAGCCCGTAACGGCACTGGCAAGCCGATGTCCGAGGCCACCTCATTGTCGAGACAACCAGGCCGCACAGTTTCACCCTGTCGAGACACGGGCGACTGGGCAGAGCCCGTACCATGTGCGGCCATAGTTCGGTGGCGTGGTCGCCGTCCCCCGCCCAGCATCGTCCCGTGTACCGCTGTCGTTGCACTTGGCCGCGTGACTCCGCCCGGTCAGGACCGGTGCGGTTGGGCAGAGCCCGTCTCGTCCACGACCCACCACGACTCCGTCCCGAGACACCCCGGGACGGATGGGCAGAGCCCGTGTTTGTGTGTTCGTGCAGCCGACATCCAACTCCGCGCCTGTCGCCGGAATCACCAGTTCCCGATGTCCAGGGTTCATCGCCGTTGCCGTTGTCGTTGCCGTTACCAAGGGTCCCGGCTCACGTTCGATGGGCTGCGCTGCCTCCGCCAGGTTGAAGCCCGGGCGAGTGGGGGCAGAGCCCGTTTGTGCGCAGCCCGAGGTGACCAGACGTACTTCTCCAAACACGGTCCCCCGCTGAGAGGGGCAGAGCCCGTGGGCGCGGGGGAACACGCGCCAAGCCGGTGGTGGTGGAGAGCGAATGAGGAAAAACACGAGTCACGTGGCCTTATATGGTTGCCGCTTGCATCCGCTGTCAACACGTCCGGATCACAGCACGTGACTCACAACAAAGCCACCTCATCATTCTGGGCCAAACAACCGCCCATCAACAGGGTCCAGTGGCGATTCCCTGATACGCGGTCACGTGGGCGTGGTCTGCCTTAACTTTAACTCGTCTCCTCCACCACGCTCGACCCACACGAAGCCCCGATGCAAGCCGTTTCCAATGGTCTGCTAAGTTGTCGTCCTCCGCGTCGGCGCCGGCCACTGACCCTGCCTCACAGAGATCACACAAGACCCCCGCGCGGTCAAGCTCACGCAAGAGGTGAGTGCTACTTCAGCGCCCCGCGACGATGTTCTCACTGTGACGCCCAGAGTTGCTACCTGTGCGAGGACGGTGGCAACGTCACCGAGTGTACCATTTGCTCCCAGGTCTTCTGCTATGGAATTCTCGGCCAACCTCGGAACGAAGAACACCCACCGTGCGTCACCGTCCCCGTCGAGATAGAGGAAAACGATGACCGCCCGTTCCCGTGTCCCGAGTGCCTGTCTCGGGCTCAGGCTCGTTCGGCCCCGGTGAGCCCTTAGCTTGAGCCATGTTGAAGTCCAACACACTGACCGGCCTTTCAGTACATCATCAACCGCGCGGCGCGGCTGACGATGAGGCTTGCCTTGCGGTCCTCGGTAGTCCTGGTCGTCTTCCACATCTCCTCTCTCCGACAGCTCGCCCTGTCCATCTACGACCAGATTCTATCGGCCCTCTGCTCGTTCGAGATCAACGTGGCGTCCGTTTGCACCCTGTTGCATGAAGGGCTGGCCAAGGAGAATGAGGAGGAGCTACAAGACCAGTGAGTCCCACGCGCCCCCGACTGTACCTGAGCTGACGACACTGTCGTTTAGGCTAGCTGAAGACGCGGAATTCCACCTGGCGGTTGTCTTCGTCACAGAGAGCCAACCCGGGGGGGGATGGTGGTCCAAGACTGGCGCGCAATCGGCCGAGGAAGAGTTCCTGAGGTTCCTCGCCAACCAAGTCCGCCGGCTCGCCCGCCGTGCTCTCTCCGTCCGGTATTTCGGTGCTGTTTGCGGTTCGAATTTGCCCGGCAAAGGGGTTATCGGAAACATTCAGAAGGCCCTCACGCCGTGAGTGCAGACCTAGTGGCTCGTTCACGGTCCGTGTCGCTCACCCTCCCCTCATAGGACCATGGTCTTGTCGCTAGTCCTCCCCACGTCTCCGTCCATCCTGCTCTGTGACTACGCCCACATCCTTCCTGAAATTTTCCTCAATCTCTACTACTTCGGCGCAGACCTACGGCCGTCTCTATATAAGGTGTGGGGAAAATCTGCAGAGGTGATGACGCACACTGGTCTCTTGACCATCGACCGGAAGGCCAAGGACCTGCCGTTTTCGATCACCAAGCTCCTGCACTCGCCGCTAGACGTTCGACCGCTAGGCGTCCAGCTGCCGTCCGCCTCGAGCGTCTGTGGATGTTTCTCGGACGACGATGACGATGGGACGTGGGTCCTCAAGAAGCAGGCGGTGATCGGGCCCGAATCGATCTTCGTTTACCAGTCAGCATGCTGCGGGGTCGGGCTACAGCTGGCCGTGTTCCCGAGTCGTCGCCGCATGATCAAGAGGAACGACATCATGTTTACTGAGGAGGATTGGGATCCCGAAACACAGTCGTTTCAATTCGTGGAGAGCCGGATGGTCAGGATGATCACTGTCGTGAGTTGATCTTTTTATTGCCCCACCCTGCGTCTCTCGCTCACAGACCGGCCTGCTCAAGCCTGCGACTGATAAGGGTAAAGACTTGCCGCTGTCATCGCACGGCCCTTGGACCATCGCAGGCAAGGCGATCGCGAAAAAAAAGGTTGCATCTTGTTGACACTTGCCGTGTCCTGAATTTGTGTCCAACGCTTCATCTATATACGTTTTGTTCTGTAGCTTTTATTTGAAATCTTGATATGAAATTCTTGCATCTGTTTCAGGCCAAAGCTGTCGCGGTCTCATCGAACAGCCCTGGGGCATGTTTGCGTCCTCTCGTGCGATTAATTTGACCGCACACAGTGAAACGGTCTCGGCATTTTATCCAGTGCCGCCGTCACCATCCCCGTGTCCGTGATCTGCTGTGATGCTGCCGCTCCGTGCCTTGTCTATAGCTAGCTAGCTGAATAGGCATGCTCCCTCCAGTATACGCCCTTGCCCCCCCCCCGCCAACAACGGCTGCGATTCGTGCTCGCACCTGCTTGATTCGTTCATTGACCATGTTCACTCAGCCTGTGTGCCTCATCGTTGCCGTTGCTCCTCCCACAACGGACTTCACCCTAAACCTGCCGGTGTCGCCCAGCCTCCCTTTGTCTGTCGTGCTTGCTCGTTGGACACATGGGGCTCGCCGAACGTTTATCCACTGCCCCGACCGTCCGTGATCGCCGCGTCTGACTCGATCGATTTTTTCGCCACCCTTCCATCGTTGAGCTTACTTGCCCACATTCACTGAGGTAGATTGCCCGGGTGGTTGATGCGAACCGCAGTCCAATTCCTTCCATGACAAAACACAGTTGTGCACGCAGAACGTCCTGACTCACTCGCGTGCACCCGCTCGCGTTAAGAAGACAAATGTACATATATTCCTAATACAGCTCGTTCACCACAAACAAACCCAAACCCAATTCCCTCCCTCGTCGGAATTTTACGCTTCTCCCGCCGGACGTGGGCTGGATCTAGCGTCAGCAGTGGTGAAATAAAATTAACCGTGCTCGACTTACTTGCGATCAGGCGAGGCTGACTTCCCAGGGCTCGCGGTTTCTGGGTTTGGAGCCGTAGCTGGTGCTATAAAAGCAGTCAGAACGTGCTGGCTCGTGGCATAGCCCCAGAGATGGACGTGTTTCGCTCACCAACGGCACCCTCGTCCTCCGAGTCATAGCTAGGCGGCACTGTTTCCGCCAGTCAGGACGTTTCTCAATCTGTGTGGGTCGAACTTACTTGGCGTACGCGGCGCCTTGCCGCTGGTGGTTTTTCGACTCGTCTGCTTTTGGCGAGCCATTGGAGTGTGGAAGTGACTTGGGGTGGTGGTGTGGAGGAGACCTGGTCGCCATCTAGTGGCACTCTTATAGCCCTCAGGGTCCATGCGACGTGACTGAACAGGGTCCAGGCCACGTGACCGACGGCCCTTCCCGAGATAGAACCAGCTTTTTGTTGAGTTGACGTCTAGTGAGGCCCTGGTTCGCCGCCTGGAATTGTCTTGGTCCAAGCGGTGTTCAGTATCAGGTAGCACTATGTCGTTCACATGAGCAGCTCGGTTTGATCTGTCGGGCCGACGAGTGTCGAATCAAGTAGATCCAAGATGTATGTAATGCAGTAAATAAAGCGTAGAAAGCTTAATAAACATCGTTAAGAGATAAAGGACAAAAGTCGCTGAAGAACAGACGACAAGTTCATTCAGTTTATATACAAACACGTACGGAGCATATGCGGAGGGTATCAATGGTGTACACGCATCTAAGTACAGAAGGGGACAGAGGAAGGACGAACGGAGACAGATAGGAGAAAAAATGGAATATATGCGTTATTAACTCGGGCGAGTTCAACAGCGAGCGAGAAATCAACTATCAATCACAGTGCTGGGGCCGTCTGCAGCAGGCTGCGGAGCGAAGTATGGTACGACAGTGGCGTATATTCCCAAGTGCTTCCTCAACGTTCCAGCCATGTGCTCTGACGGGAGTGGCCACATCTGCCGGCACAGGGTGCAAGTCGCCTTCACCGCGACATCACGAAGCGCACTTCCGTCCCTGCCGTTGTGGTCCACTTCCCAGGCCTTGCGAGAACCGAGTCTCCTCAGCTGCCTATACTCGCCAACGGGTACGCCAGGACATGTACACATGCTCATGATGCTCGGCAGCGGTTTTCCCAAGGGCCGGCTTTGGAATGGTGCATACTGCCAGAGCATCGGCTCAGACCTGCGAGACAGGCATAGTATGTCGGTGTGACTCGGCGCCAGGCTGTCGCTCAGCCACGTCTGGAACATCGTTTCGGCCGCGTGCGGGTCTGCATCGACCATACGAGTGCTGAGTCGAGCCAGCAGGTTGAGCATGTACACCAAGCACAGCTTGATGTTCATCGTCATGAGCAAAGTGTCCAACAGACCCTCGCTACGGTGGTAGGACGGCAGTCAGAGCCCTGATCACGAGTGAACATACAGAACGGTCAAATGGGCGCACCTGTCGAACCATTTACTCAGACCGGCCACGAGCCCAGAGTGGTACAACGGGTGCCCGCAACACACGACGAAGCACCGGGCCTCCCGTGCGCCACGCAGGACGTCGCTCGCGACGGGTAGCGTCTGCTCCAGATACTAACAAGCTTGTCAGAGTAATGCCCGAATGTCTCCCCAGAGCAGACCACTTACCTGAGCAGGCTGAAGGGCCACCCCGGGCGCCAGCTGGTATCCCTGGTCGCCGGTCAGGCCGTGTGTGAAGTAGATTACGAACGCGGTGTACGACCCCGCCTCCCAGGTCCTGGAGTCGAGGGTCACATCAGCCCGTACGAATGGCAGCTCATGACGCCTGAATACTTACATGTTCTCGAGGACCCGCTTCTTCTCCCCTAGATGCTCGAGTTTGACGGGCTCGATTTTGCACTGGTACTCGGCTCGCCACGTTAGCGTACACGCGTTGCAGTCGGCAGATACGACTCACCGGCCAACCCTTGTTCGCCCATCGACTGCCCACCAGGCCGACCAAATGTTTGGCCTGGGGCCAAAACTGCTCCAAGTAGAACACCACCATCACTAAGCGCGGCGATCCCTTCTTCGCATTCTCCTTCCGGAGACGTGGTACGGGCTTTAAAAAATGCTGCGACACAGATGGGAGATAAATATCAGGGTCCAGTCATAAGTGAGCGGGGCGGACGTACTGGATACAGGCCCTGGACACCACGGTTCCAGCAGTCGGAACAGACGAAGTCCCGCTTGGCTTGCTCGAGGCGTGGGCGGCTGCCGTCCTTCGAGTAGTGGTCGAGGATGACGCAGGCGTCTTCAAGTGTAAAGGGGTCCTGGTCGCCGGGTTCGTCTATCAGTTTGACGAGGCCCTGCTCGTCCAATGGCGCGCTCAAGGATTCGTCGTAGGCGATCCGGCGGCAGCAGAAACGACTCTGGCACAGCCGGCAGTGCACGAGGTACTCCGGGACGCTGCACATGCAACGCTCGCAGACCTCGCCGTCATAGCCTGTGTGCTCTGATCGAGACAAGGCCGGCAATTGATTGCTGACGACCTGAGGGTGTGCCCACATACGGTCAGCTTCAATTCAGGGCCAAAAGTACAGGGCAAGACTCACGTCAAACCAGAAGTCCTGTTCGTCGTAAACCACCTCCAGTCCATCCTTGCCTCCCGAAAGCGCGACCTATGGGTCGTCCAGTCAGCAGCGAGCCCTCGCCAATGTGGCGATACAGATGCACGCACCTTATCGGCTTCCTCCTCCACGCGCACCACGAAATCGGACACATCTATCTGGAGCTGCGCGTCGATGTGGGTGAAGAGGTTTCGCCCTCGTAGGGGCTCGCGGCCCACGTAGATAACAGCACCCGATCGCTCATGGACGACCTCGGCCAGGTCGCGAGTCAGCTCGAGCAGACTCGGGGACTTGAGAGTCTGCTCCACTATCAGCAAAAGCTGAGAGCCCTTGGCGAACTCCAACATGGTCGCCTTGGCCTCACCGGCCACCATGTCTCCCCCCAAGTCAATCTCGACCGCCGGACGCAGGGCGAGGCTTCTCTCGCCACAAGTCCTCCTCGATAAAGCCATCTTCTTGTCTAACGCAGCAGGGTGAGTGGCGGTGGATCCAGCATCATGTATCCACTCACGTTTTTTGCTGCAGCTGTTACACAGCTGACCCAAGTTGCCGGACGGGACGGGGTTCAAGAATCTATCGTCCAGCTCAATCGTATCGGACTGGTCCATTCCGGAGCAGTTGCGGCGGCAGCAGCGAACCAACCGATTATCGCCATGGAGCATGATCGTTCTCGCCTCTAGGGCGGGGTCCCCGCGGGCCTCCAGGCCGTCGAAGCTGGTCGTCAAACATCCGGCGAGCTTACCCTGGGCGCACATGCGTGCCAGGAAGCCGTGGAAGCTTCTGGCCGGAGCGGAGCGTGCCGCTATCCTGCGGCAGGTCATCGCGGCGTTTAGGCCGGCGAGCACTCGGGGGTCGAGGCTGTCTGGGGGGACGGTCGCGGGCGAGCACTGGCGGAGCAAGGTCCGCAAAGCCGTGCGTCGCGTTTCCGAGCCATGCGGGACGTCAACCGGGGCTTCCACCAGCTGCGACCAAGTGGTGCAGGTCACTATGTGTGTGCGGAGGATCAGGCGGACGAACATACTGGTAGACTAGCCTGTCGGGAGGCCGAGTCGCCACATAAAACCAACATTTTTTTCGTTCGGGCCACGGCGTTCAATAGTTGTTCGAACCGCGCCGGGAGGGTTTCGGGTGACGAGACAGGAGGGAGGTAACTCGTGTCAGTTGTGGAAGCCATGTGGTCAAGTGTTTGAGATGGATGGGAAGCTAAAGCTATGACGGGACGGGACGAGACACACTGGAAGAAATACGCAGGATGCTTTCCGTGCCCACGTGATCGCGTTCTTTGGGCTGGACCCTGACACCGTCCCGATTGCTTGGGCCGTCCACCTGAATGGCAACCTTGCACTTGGGCCGTCACCATGCCTGTGTGCTTAGGTGGACGGAGGCTGTGTGGCTTAGGCCCGGGTGAGTTGCCGTAGGTGGAGCGCCCCACGTCATTAAGGGTCGCCGAGGGTGCTTGACTCCCTGCACATGATGGGCGTTGTGGCGGTTTTCACAAATCCGAGCCGATCGAAAAATAAACCGCGAGAGCACCAAAACAGTATGTTCACGAAAGCTCTACGAATAGAGCACATGTTAGAAATGTAAATACACGAGTGAATTTGCCTGGCTGAGGTGATCATTTCTTTATGTATTTATTCGTCATAGTTTCAGTTGCAGTCAAACGCAATGTCAGGGGGGAAATACCCTGGCGGGGTCAAGAAGGAAGACGTGTATCAAGGTCTATGAGTGCGAATAGCTAAGACGGCCTGGTGAACAACGTGCGTGGGGGGAATCTTGTTCACAGCTCATCCACCGGGCGAGATATGCCTCCTGTTCCCCAACAAATCTGCTCTCGGTGGCACATGGTTCAGTGATATCTTTCTCTGTGGGTCACGAGCTATGAACCATATTGTTCCCACGCGTATTCTTCGCGGGGCCCTCTGGCTATTGGAACTCGTACACCCTCATGTACGTCTTCGTTCTTGTGCACTTACTAGGGTCTGCCCCCCTGACATGGAGTGCCACCGAAGTTAAAACCACCGACGACACATGTACATGGAAATTTTTACCTTAGCTGAGCGAAGCAACTTGTGCATTTACATTTTTGATATCTGCACTCATTGTAGACCAGTTTGGTCGGAATATCATTGTTATGCTCTCAGCGTTTGTTGTTTACTTTCGACCAGCTCGGATTCAGATTCTAAGGTCTTACAATTCACCATCCATTTCTGCAATGCCGGTTGCCTATTCTAATACCTTGTAATATCTTACCAGCGACTAGAAATATCTTATAATTATGTTCCTCCAGACAAAATTCGACGGTGCATTGTAATATACCGAAATCCTGCAACCTTCCCCGTGACGTACATGCGCGCCCCTAGTGCCATGTCGTGTGCATAAAAAAACTACGTAATACCCGTGGTGGATCATGGAGTTGACTTACAGGCGGTGTGGCCCAGGAACGAACGCCGGTTTGTTCCCAAGTCAATGACGGCACATTTTTCCTGCAAAGCACCTGTACACACAGCTCTGCCACACCTAGGCGAACAGCCTGCCCACAATCCAAACTGCCCAAGTGATGACCCGTTTGTTCAGCTTATATCTGTGTGGGTTCATCCGCCTTCGAAGGATGCGGATGTACACACATCTGGATCATCTGATGCGTGAGGAAGAAGTGCTTATTGATTCTAAAAACCGTAGGAAATACAACAACAGAGGACAACAAATGCGATGAACCGAGATACATCTAAAAAAACATGAGAGGCAACAATGCAAACCCAGCGCACCAGCAGTTGTCGCCGAGAGATCAAGCGCCACCAACCTTACCGCGGCGGCGGGAACTCCGATCGTCCAAGGACATGTGGGCGCGCCTCGCCAGTCTGGGCACAGGGATCACCGCGTGACCCGCCTTGGGCTGAGTGGCAGACGTTGCCGGGGACTGCCCGTTGTCTGCAGGTGGTGGAGGCGGGCGTGCGGTCGGCGGGGCCGGACCAGGTGCAGCAGGTGTGGTCGGCGGGGGCGGGCAAGGAGGGGGCGGGCCAGGCGGAGGCGACCCGTGGGGGGACTTACTGACGGGGACAAGTGTGGCCGAGCTCGCCAGAGGTTCAGATCCGTGAACGAGCGCAGTAGCGGATTGCGGATCAGTGGGCGCGGCCCCGCTGGGGCCCTTGCTGGCTGCCTCCTGTCTAGTGGCCTGCTTGGTGTCTGGCGTCTCTTCTGAACACTCTGTGCGTCAACAAAACGGATCAGTCTGAAGGCGAATCGATGCTTACCAATGGCCATTGCCTGAACGACCCCAACCAGCTGTGAACCGTCGCCGGGGGCTGGATCCTGGGATGAGGGCGCTGGCGGGTTGTATGAGCGTTTAGTACATGCTCACATCGGCGGGAACACGCAACAGGCGTACCTTGAGCAACCAGGCTGCTCGACTCGGGAACCGGCACACCGGAGGGGGTTCCAACACTGGTCTGGAGGGGGGGCAGGGCGTTGGCCTGCTGGGTGGCGAGCCCGGGGGAGTAGCGAGGCTGGGACTCCCGTTGCAGTCGCTCCTTCGCCGTCTGCCTTTCCGGCGACCCAACCAGCTCGGGCGTGAGCGGCGCTGTTGAACCAGCCAACTGCGCTATCGTGAGCATGCGGGTGCGTTTGAACGGGGCTCGCTGCGACGATCGCTCGCCCTCTGGGCCCTGCGCCCTGACCTCGTCCTGGCCGCCGGACGGTCCAGCTTCGTCTGACAGGTCGATTTCGACGTGGTCGATCTTGCGCTTGCGCGACGGATCAGCTGGCCGCGCAATGACATGGGACGTGCCCTCTCGTGGCACAGCGACCTGCGACATGCTCACTCGCTGCTTCCCGGAGCCCTTCCTAGAACGTGTTCTTGGTTTGGCCGCCGCAGCCGCCCTCTCCTTGGATCGGGCTTTCCGGCGTTTGGGTGCGGCCACATGTTCGTCTTCATCGTCTTCGTCCTCGTCCTCCTCGTCGCTGCGGCCCTCTCGCCCCTTCGTTAAATGCTTCGTGTATGCCTTTTGGATCGCCTGCCAGGCGCTCTTCCCAGCTACCTTGGTCTTGTCGTGCCACCACTCGGGAATTACCCCAGCCGGCGCGTCCACCGGGCGGCAGAGCTTGAGGTCAAGCGGTCCGATATCCTCCCAGCTGCGCAAGACAGGGATCCAGCCCGGGGCCATCAGGTCCTCAGGCTCCATCAACGCATAGGAAAAGCCCTGTTGGCTGTTCAGCCACAAGGCGGTCTCATTGCTATGTTCCAGATCGAGCCAGAGTCAGTGAGGGTCGCCGGGTCCCAACTGAACTTGTGCTCACCCGTTCCTGAAGTGCTCGCTGCGCTCCTTGGAAATGCCGGAGATCCGGTCGATGCGGACGAGCGCTAGGTGTTTGTCGGCCCAATCGATCCACCACAACAGGCTCCAGGCGAGCCACCTGTTGCGACTGGTGGGGGACATTGTGAAGCCCCAGACTTCGAGACCGTCCCAAAAGTCGCTAGTGCACTTGTCGTAGAGCGGGTACACCACCTCGCCGTTTTTCACGAAGATGAAGTCGGTGAGCAGGCGGACCCGCGCTGAGAGCAAGAAGTCAATTTCAGTCTCGTCGGTCCCGAAATAAAGTGGCACCGCACCTTCGCTGCCACCTATCGAACCGTGCAGTTCGTTGTCCAGCAACCTGATCTCCGGCATGGGACCGTCTTCGCCGTATACTTCTCGGATGTCGAACGGGAGCGGGCGGCGGGATATAGAAGACATGGCGAGGAGCAAGGGTCGACGTGTGGGAGGCAGGCGCTTTTTAGAAGATGGTCGGTCCAAGCGGCGACTGAACAACAGGGTCCAACCGCGATCGCACCCTGAGTCACGTGCCTCGTTGTCTTGACGCGTCTCGGATCCGACACGTGTTTTCTCCCGACCGACCACCATGGATCGCCAGTGGCTCACCGAACGTCCAGATTTTACCAGGGCGCACCCCGCTAGGGAGCAGGAGTTATTGGACAACGAGACAGCCGGCGAGAGCAGGGTCAAACGTGAGTATCAGGTTTTGTCTGTCGTGGAACGAAAGCGAGAACTGACGTGCCTGGGCTGATCCGGGGCATCTGGCGCTGGTCGCTCGAATCCTTCAGCTCGCGCGCGTGTTCTGGCCAGCCTGGAGGCCAGAGTCGGCGGAAAGGCGGTCCCTCTGCCCAAGGACATGTTCGACGGCCAGTCATTCATCGGCGTCTCCTTCGTGGGGATCGTCGCTTCTTTGAATGGGCGGGACGGACTTTTCGCGCAGTGTGCCTGGTTCGACGACGACGAGATCGACTGGTGCTGGGCCGAGATCACCGACATTCGATCGATCGAGGAGCGCCGAGACCCATGGTTCCGAGGAGGGTGAGTAAGCCAACGTTGCCTCGAGGGCGTTGCACACTCACGCTGATCGGCAGAGCGCGGTGCTTATGGCTGACCACCGGTTTCGCCGAGTACGCGATGGTCACGCCACATCGGGAGTTTGACGAGAACTGGGAGCTCACCCTCGAACACCGCTGCCTACCACGGTGCGATGTGTGGCCTCGCAGAGGAGTCTGCCCCGAGTGGTGGCCGCTCAAATGGGCAGGTTCGTGGCCTTACGATAGTTCAGTGCGGGAGAGATATGCGGCGCTAGTGGCCCAGGATCCTCTGGCGATGCTGGCCCAGAACCTTTCGCTCGAGCCCGACACCTCGCGCAAGACCTGGCTTCGGCTCGGACCCAAGGGTGACGTACAGCTCCCGGGTCGACCCCAGAACCATCTGAGCCAGATGTCTGAGTGGGTGCTCGCGCCGGACGCGGGCATGCGGAAGACCCAGCGCAGGGACGATTCAGACGTGGAGGAACACGACGCCGGAGGTAACGGCAAGGCCAAGGGCAAGCGGGCGCGGCCACAACGTGGGCAGTCGTCAAAGCGCAGAGCGCAGGGGAGTGGTCAACAGCCGTTGCCTAATTGAGCGGCCGCTCTTGTTGTAAGTCAGCCTTCACATCTACGATTTGAGGCGCTGACTGAAAATGAAAGTCGCAGACTGTCGGAGCAGACGTTTCCGTGCCCACACCGCCCTTTGCAGCACCCTGTTCTTGGGACCCCCTTTTTTCTTGTAATTGTGTTTGTCGTAATCTCAGATCTTGTTCGCATCCGGACCTCAGCTTCATATATCTGTGCCTGAATGCCCCCATCGCTACTCCAGCCCCAGAGGTCAACGGTGGCGTCCTATGTGCTACGCAAGCCATATCCGCAGTGTACAAAACAGATCAGCCCCCCGACTCGCTGCGAAGTTGTCGCAGGTGTCGCTCCCGCTTGCCAGCCGCAGCCTCTCGACTCCCCCGCATTCGCAGTGGCTCTTTGGTTTATCAGCTCAGAGCCTTAGGAAATCTATTCACAGTGCGTATTACCGACCATATATGTGAATGTGAAGAAAACAACTTTCGACCTGGCCCTCGCCCTAACGACAACTGCTCTAATTCGGCGCACAGGAGCTCAATGCGATCCGGAAACCTTGGGATCGTTCGACACGCACGCCTCGGATAGTACATGCGGGACCTGTTAATCATGGTGCCAACCACGCTGGCCGTTGTACGATACATTGACGCTGTACCTGCCATATCGAGCATATATTTCCGCTTCCAAATCAGACGATTCCAGTGGCCAAGTCGTCCCACACAGAGAACACTTCGCTGTAAGCTTGACGTCCTCCACAGAGCATCCGTGCCGTGCATTATGCTCAACCACCCATGCCTCGCCTTGTTTGTCGTCCGCGAGGACGACACATCGGCAAACCTGGTTGACCTGGGGCAATGGCTTGCCCAACGGTCGAGTCGAAAATTCAGACGCCAGTAGCATGGTGGTCGGCGCCTCGAGTGTGAAGACGACTAGGTCCGACTGCCGGAACAGCTCTTCGTTGAACACCCAAGGTTCGATCACTCGCTCGATCGTGTTCCTGAGACCCCTATTCGCCGAGCTCGCCACGTCTAATAGGAACGCCATAACTCCTGTCCCCGACAGGTCCTCTTGCGTCGCCATTGGGGCCGTGTGGGCCCAGCTACAAGGCCCATATGCTTTCCCACCATCCAACACGATGTACGACGGCATCAAGGGAGAGCGGGCTATCAAAGGTAGCTTACCCAAGGACACGACGATGGACAGGCCCTCGATAAAAGGGTGCCGAAATGCTATGGGAGAACCGAGGTGAACTAACCGTACCCTCAGCCCTTGTGCCAGCGCTTGGATGAGCCCAGGGCATGAACGCCGGTCAGCCGAGGCAAAGACCGGCACCATTAGTTCGATCATGGGGTGGGTGTCGGGCAATACAGTCTACGTGGGTCGACGATCCGCGGACCATGTGTTGCAGCCTATTGTTGGTGGACCGCGGATCGTGGTCCTGGGCTCAGGACCCTGTGTTGACAGTCTCGAAACCTTGACGACTATCGAACATTGCCCTCGGGCCCCTCCGTCTGGTCGACCCTGTTCTGAGTGTTTGATTATGGCAATCGGGCCAGCGTGCGACGTCGAAACATTCGCCGGGGTGGGGATGGAGTTGGATGGCTCAGAGCCGATCGTGCGGCACAAGCCTAGTCCAGCCGGCTCCTCGTACGAAAGCAACAGGAAGATGGGACGAGAAAAGCTCGGGAAGGTGTGGAATGACATGCAGAGGCACGTCATCCTCCAGGTCGAGCGTGCGATCGAACGGACAGGTGAGCAGGGGTCGGAGCGACTAGCTGTGGCATGGAGCTGACCTTGGATGGCCAGTGGTGCTGCCTTTCAGGGTGACCGACTTCGTGCGGTTGCGGCAGCAAAAAAAGATACCAGTACGCACCGGGGGATGTCTGGCGGAGCTTGCCGGGCATCCGACACGTCTCAAGGCGGCGGACGGTCCCGCGGTGGTGGTGGACCTGGACGAAACGGTGGTGATGTGGTACTTCCCTGGGTTCATCGGAGGTGGTCTGATGGTACGTCCCACTCCCGCCGCTCCCGTTCAGCCCACACTGCTGTCCCCGGGACTGAGTGATTGCCTCAGGTGGAGCTGCTCAGGACGGTGGGTGATCTGGCGAAGGTGTACCGTCCCAGCTCCGACGCGGATATCAAAGACCGGCGAGCACAGTCGAACGGCGCAGAGAAGGAGGGGGAGAACACAACGGTGCCGGACGGGGTGTTAACCAGGCACCAAACGGCTCAGTTGGCAGCGGTGAATCCCGGCCAGAACGCTGAGGATGGGACACCGGCGGACGAGGAAGAGGCACGAGCGGACGTGCAAGAAAACGAAACGGGAGACGAGGGGGAGAGCGAAACGGAAGACGAGGTCGGCGACGCCAGAGATCCGAGCGAAGGCGGGTGGTCGTCGATGCCGACATGGGAGTTAGACTCCGGTGATGTGCCGACGTGCCCAGAGCCCTATGTGGAAACGGACGGGGACATCTGCTGGAGGGGCTCTGAGGACGACGACGCGGGGGCTCAACGGGCGTGCTGCCATAAGCCGGGGACCGCTGTGCTGGAGGAGGGCCGCAGCGAATATCTGGCCGACCTGGCGCCGTTCGCCTATTATCTCAGCCCCGGCTGGTTTCAGACTGGGATGGAAAACGTGAGTGACTTGGACGCCGTGCTCCCGTAGATGACACCAAGCTGGCAGCAGATCCGACCGATGGCCATGTCCAAGCACTTCCGGGAGGCGCTGCAGGACGAATGCTCGGCCGAGACGATCGCCTTGCTGCGAGCGCAACGCTTGTACAACCGCAAGTTAGGCTACCTGACTGGCATCATCCACTCGTCCCTCAGTGAGAGCATGCAAGAGCTCAGGGACCACATGTCGGCCGTCACCGGCCCCACGAGTGTTGCTCTCCAGAACGGTTGGACCAGCGCTTTCCCTTGCGTAGGGGTGGCGGTGAACCGAACCTGCCCTCTCCACCGGGACACAAAGGGCATCAGGGGCGCAATGGACGTGATCGGTGTGCTCGGCACATTCGTACACGGAGGGGAACTGGGCCTGCCCGACGTGGACGTGGAAGTGGAATGGACGCCGGGCTGTGTAGGAGCCTTCGACGGCTACGACTTCAGGCACCAGGTGAAACCATGGGGGGACGGAACGAGGGTTGCGCTGATCTCTTTCTGCCGCAAGTCGACGTGGAAAGGATTGAAGCTAGACAGCACCGTTACACGTCCCACGCTGCCCGAAGTGAAGGCCCGTCTGAAGTCTGCGCAAGACGTTCGAGCGAGCGCCGTTCTAGAGGCGTGTGAATCTCGGAAGCGCCGACAGGCGGCCGAGCGCCAAGGCAGGGAAAGGGAGAAGGCCGTGGCCAAGGTGGAGCGGGCCAAGCGACTGGCGACGGAGCGTCAGGAGCAACAGGCGCAGAGGGTCCAGCACGCGGCATACCGGGTTCAGTCTAGGATCGGCCACCGACAATGGGACGTGGAATACGGGGATCAAGAGCAAGAGCTCGGGGCGAAACGGCCCAAGATGGGAGGGAGCCACTCGCCCGTGTCTCATCAACATTGAATTCCTCCATCGTATATACCGCTGTACCAATATATCGAACATACCGAAGACTGCGAATTCTGATTTGACTTTATTATGATCATCTGTCTTGACTGGCTTACTGCCTAGACACAGCAGTGATATGCAGTAGGCCTCGTCTAAAAGTGCTTCCTCCAGGTCTGTCAGTTTACATCCTCTAGATTGTTCGCTGAGTTTATTCGGCGCAGTGCGATATAATTAGAGGCGAAGCGGATTGGTCAACTCACGGTTGGTCTTCCCACCTATGTGCTTGTGCCCGCTGCTGTCCGCGGCTCGTTGGTCTTCCTCGACAAACAGTTGACTTAGCGGAGTGGACTGCACTTGCAAGGGAAAATGGAAGAACCCTCCCACCACTAAGTACCGTTGAGATGCTGGTGAGTCGGGGTTTACCGTCACGTCGAGCTGGTCGAGCCAGCTGAGAATGGTTCGTTCGATCTGAAGCACTCAAACTTGAGCGACCTGACTACCACAAACGAGTTGCTGTTTAATGCGTTCCGATTGAGCCTCGCGCATGAGCGACGGAACACAAGCAAACTCAGCTCTCACAGCCCCACGTGCTCCACACTGTTAGTAAAGGATAACATACAAGTTTTCAAATTCTACAGAACGCGTGTGTTACATCATCAGGAGCCAAAACCTGGGGAGGGGGGGCGACTGTGTCCCGTCGCCATAATATCGCCTCTCCGTCAATGCAGATGACATCCGTCCCGATGCGGTGAAAAAACTGAAGCCAGCATACGTGCTATGTGACTCCTTTTGCCCACCAGCGTGTTGCCGACCCCCCACCCTGCACAGCCTGTTCTCAATAGAACATAACGCAGGCGG
>WSLN01000307.1:5825-16442 GCA_019677355.1 Ceratobasidium sp. 370
ACTTGGCACCATCAGATATTCCGGGACGCGAGAAGCGAAATAATTAGATCCATCTTGGCGGCACAGTCGCCTATTGGTGAGCTGGCCCAGTCATAGAAGCAAGTTTCTCCGAGTATCTGGAGTCAAGCGGGTGGTCTAACATGTGGGTAGCCGTTCAAAGACGACAAGTTGCCGTAGAAACACAGAAAAGAATTAAGTGATGTGGGTTTCAAGCACCTTCCAGCGATGCAAAAAGCCTAGACTGAAAGGGTGCCCGCCCCCGTACCCGAAGCTGCAGCCCCGAGCCCGACCGCCGTTGCCAACGCTATCCCGGATAAAAATAAGCTTCCGATTCATGTGATGGAGAAAGTTCGGAACGACGGCTATGATCCGTTGTTGCGTCCTTCCGAAAGCCGGAATCCGTCAATATTATTAGAAAGCTTAAGCAAGAGTGTTCGCTCTCCTTCAAGCTCGTTATTAGGAACAAACATCATAGGGATAAACAAAAGGACAACAAAGTGTAAAAGAATCGGTCGCTGTGCGATTCGAACACACGCGGTCGGAGACCATACCCTGTGCTGAAAATAGCAGGGGCACCCATTAACCACTCTGGCAAACGACCTTGAGGCAGCACCGAGACTGAAAAGTATAATCAGAAACCCTGACACCCGTTGATGACCTCCTTGACTTACCAATCATATCCACAACACTCCCACACCCAGCAACCACTTACGCTTCGCACTAGATGGCTTCGCGTCGTACTTTATCTGTCATTGAACGGGACCTACTCGAAAAAATCACGGCGCTGACGGAGAACTCGGAGTCAGACGAGCTTGCACGCCAATTACGGGGACTAAAGCTTCTTTTAAATAGCCCGGATCATGATACAAATGACTTGATGTCCTGTTCTGAGAGGATTCTCGAGTATATGGATAACTCTAGCGAACGACACTTGAGTTCCAAGGACTCTAGCGAGCTTGTGCGACGACTGAATGCCTCGAGACATCAATGGACCGATTTCCCAGATCATGGGAACAGAGGTAGAAAAGGAGACCTAAACCCTGCCAATTCTGTCAGTAATTTCACGCATTAGGCTCTCGAATTTGCTATACAAAGGATGCGTACATGCAGGTTTCGACAACCCATTCAGCGATTTCTGCCGAGTCTGGCACAACCTTACCCAAAAGTGACTCCGACTCCAATATAACGCGTGTCAGTTATCCTCTATCAGGTGATACCTATCGGCTACTTCAGGACGCCCAGTTTCTCTATCGTTTGAGTAACATGCCTGAGTCTGCGCCGCACCCGGACCAATCAATTCTATCACTCATGCGGTCGTCTTCGCTCAGGACCGGGGCGACCCAATCGGCCGCTTCCCACAACGCCTTTGAGGAGACTGTCAAACGCGCATACTGGGATCAGGTGCGCTAGTTATTTAGATCCAATGGGTCCACCTCATACTGGTTCAGATGAAAGAAGCGTTATCCCACGATGATCCCAAGCATCATATAGACCAACTGAAAGCTCTCTACGGGGACCTTTCTGAAGCCACTGGTCGATTCTTTCCGCCCGGTCACCCACTTTATGCCTTGTTCAAGTGTCCCCTTGCGCCAACTACCCATCCGCTAGAAACGGCCGTCTTCAATATGCAACTATTGGGTGCCGGGCTACGCGAGCGCTGCGCCCCGGTTCGAGACGATGCGTTGGTAGTGATCCAGCAGACGTTAAACCAGACTTCGCCATCCTCCATTGTTGACGCTGCAGAATCAATCATACAACTGGCGGAACTCATGCGTGGCGACCTCAACGACTATGTCTTACAGAATGCTTCGGAAGAGGACGCCAAACGCTGGGTGAAAACCGAAGCACGAATGAAGGAGCGAGAAGTGGCTCTCCGGATCTGTGGTACTCAGGAGAAGCTAGTACAATCCTGGAAAGAGTACCTGCATGTCGAAACTACCAGCGTCTCCTGGACCTTGCTGGCACGCCGGTTGCTTGAGACAGTTTCTTCCCCCAATGTCGCACTATTTCTGCCTCCCGACGTTCGCAGTGCCGCTCCAGAAAACCAAAACATCGTCCCACCCCAGTTAATGCTCAGTGTCGATCCACTTGTCAAAGTCCAGGACCTCATCCAAGCTATAGTCATCGTAGCATCTCTACGTAGTCTGATCCCTATACCTCCCGACTTTACATCTCGCATCTGGGCTCTCGTTGAATCAGCTATCATGGAACCAGGCCCTTCTTCAGAGCCTCAGCTCAAGCTCGCCAATCTCCAGGACGAGGTCATTGAGGCTTATCGGGCGTCACGTTCAACTCATGCTTCCCCGCACGCGCCTCTCTCGGAAGAGACCCTCCGAGCCACGGTGTCGCGCACGTTGCGAACAGAGGACCCTGTGTTTCGGCTGCTCCAGAAGCGCTTGGTTTCTGCGTTGGAGGCTGAGCTCGTGCAGCCAGCCTCTGGAGGAGTAGCACCCATAGTGATGCGGACGGGGAGAGACCAGACGGATAGCCATACATCATCTGGCCACCAGGCCGAGTTGACCCGAATCAGAGCGAAAGGGTTCGAGGATCATGCACTGGACGAGCCGATAAAGCAACTGTTGGACTGTACTCGGCGGACATTGGGTTGGGTTATGTTCTGCTGGGATGATTTTGTGTCAATCGAGTAATCTCATGGATATTACGGCATATTGAGCGTCGAGAAGCAAGTCACGTTGTACTAATACAGATAATGTGTGAGACCAAGCAATCGCGAACTAGTATCCCAACAGCTTTCTAGTCTGCGTGACAAACAGATCCTTCCCCTTTGCCTTGGTCACCATCCAGCGCCCAGCGACAATACCCCACAACGCGGGGATGTAGGCTCGCCCGTTGTTGGAGCCAAAAGTAACAAAGATCGCCTCGGCCGTACCGCCATAGGCGGCTTGCTTGACCTTTTTCTGCTTGATTTGTTGCATTATGTTCTTGGCAACCAGGGGCGCATGTGAAGTCATTGCCTCTGCGGGGCCCTAAAATGAGCGGGGTGTGACGAGGCGAACGGGTAAACTTACTGTATACCATCTGCAAGTGCAACGTGCGAGGGGTGAGGACGGCAGTGAGTGTATGCGCCTAGCTAGCTTACCTTTTGCTCTGGCCAATCGATGATGTCTCCGACTGCGTACACGTTGCAAGCACCTGAAATAAGCTTGACCCGCAAGCTAGGTTCAACTCGAACGTATCCCGTTTCTCCAATAACCGCGGTTGGATCGTATTCTGCCAGCATCGAAGCTGCGAGAGGACCGATTGTGAGTTGGAGTAAGCTAAAATTCATCAAGGCGTACTATTTGGTTTTCCACCTCGTGTTGGGATCTGGGTCCAAAAAATTATTAAAATGAGGATTTTCGAGAGTTGACTAGCACTCTTACAAGCAAATCGGCAGCTATGGACTGCCCGCTCGCGGTCACGAAAACACCTTCCGCGTTGGGCGATTCATCCACGATCATGTCGTTCAATATAACATTTACGCCCGCCTTGGTGAGCATCTCGTGTAGCGAGTTGCGGTACTTGTCGGGGTAGGTATCGTTCATGAGCGCGCGCCCTCGATGCACGAGGTTAACCTTGACATGGGGCAAGGCCTCGCGTAACTCGCCAGCGAGTTCTAGTGAAAGTGAGAACGCTGGGCGCATACGGTCGAGTGACGAAACTCACCAATCCCAACAGCGCCGCCACCCACTATCAAGACGCTCTGGGATGAACGGTACTGGGTTCTCTGCGCTAGAACCGCCTCGATTGCGTCGACCTTTGCTGGCGGAAGGTTCAACGGACCTTCCCAGGTGCTGCCCGTCGCAAGAATGAGGTATTCGTATGGGACGGACTCTTTGTCGGTAATCACGTCGGTTGCAGTAATGCTCAAAGCTCTGGCGCGGTATAAGCTGGAGAGCAGGGGGCGGGTGAAGAGGCGGTCGTAGGGAATCAGCGCGCTTTCTTCAAGGTTTCCCATAACGGAGACTGTCATGCGCTGGTAAAGATTGGAGTGGGTCTAAATGTGCGGACATGTAGTTAGTCACGTACGAGGGCAGCGGGAAGGTGAAAGTAGTAGTCCCGAGACTCGATCAAGACTGGAAGAAGGCGAGTGAGTCTTCGTGGGGTGGGGCCAACGGGTATGCCACGCACTGAGTCGATGGGTAACAGGATCCAGCTGCTTCTCGAGCTCTTTGAAAACCGGAATTCCGCCACCACCTCTGTCAAAGCTCGTGAGTTTACTATAGCTGGGGAAGGCTGCTGGGTGTACCCTCCAACGATAACGACATTCTTTCGCGGGTCGTCCATTGCGATCGTGGTAGGGGACAAGAGCAGGGCGGTCGGTTTTATGTGCCCACCCCGGGCCTGTCGCGCTATGCCCAGAGCGTAATCAGTCGTCGAACAGCCACGCTTCCAAAAATAGCATAATCAGCGGCTGTGTCCGAGACTCAATTCTGTATTCATCTAGGTGCCCATGCACTCAAGAAAGCCCGAAGCCTACTATACACTAGGATTGGCGAAAAGGAATCTGAGATCCAAGGGGAAAACAAATCAACGTCTATGAATCTATGCGGACGACCCATGAAACCATGGTCATGCCCCGCTCTTGCCTCGAACCACTCTCCCGATCGCCTCGCGTGCAGGAGCATACCACCGCCCAACACTCGTGTGTGTGGCCATGTATGGCGCAGGTAGTAGTGCATGCATCGGCCCCGGTTTCCCACCATACATCCCTCCGCTCCCTCCGATAGTCGCATGAGAGTATGCCCCGCTGGCGCCCGCGCCGACGTACACACCCGCCCCTGCGCCGCCACCGTACATACCACTGCCGTACGTATCTGCTGGCTCTGGCGGGAAGGTCGATGCCTGGACGCTCGAGCGTGTCTGGCTGGGGCTTCGGAGTGGGTGGTGATTGACAAGCGCGTGTAGGGCTGCGGTAGAAGAGACAGCGGAGATGGTGCGTTCACGCTCGCGCGTGGTTTCAGGGATGGGCTTAGTTGCAACCGTGGGGGAGATCGAGGTTGTGGGGTGGTGGTAGAGTGATGAGGCACGATGTTGGGGAGAGTGGGGGAGGGACGAGACCGAGGCGGAAAGGGTGGCTGTTGGGGAAACTTGCAGGGTTGGGAGGGTGTGGGTCGAGGAAGAGATGGAGGGCTGACGGGTGTGCGCAGGTGACGATTTGGTGCTTGCCGATGAGGGCGTTTTTGGTGGTGGGGATGATGAAATTTGGGCTGGTTGGGCGGCATAAGTGAAAATCACAGGGAATAGCCGACCCCCAGCTTACCTTGAGCCGAGTGCGCACTGAGGTAGGGTGGGGCTGTCAGAGGCGGGAGCGCCGGAGTTGCTCTGGTCAAGATACTCGGTGCACGGATGAGTGGGTGTGGTCGGGAAGTCGCGGACCGTGTAGGAGCTTGTGAGCCTCGGAAGGGAGCCATAGTGGCGGACACTGGTCGAGGAGCATGCGAGTTGGAGCGCCGTGTGGTTGGGCGGGAACTATCAGTGGGAGCACCATTCGAGCTGGTTGCGGCTCCGTTGAGCTGAGCAGAGTCGTATGAGACTGGTTCCAAAGAGCCGGGTCCATTGCGGGTGGGAGCCTGGGCAAGAGGCGGAGAGGGAGTGTGCTGGGTAGGAAAGGTGTGTTTGGTGTGGTTCTCGATATGGGGTTGTTGTACAACCGGGGCGATAGGGGGCGATAGTTTCAACCGAGGTTGCTGTTCGGGAGCAGGTAGCTGTGGTTTCGGATCTACAGGAGGTGTGGGTCGGCGAGCAGGAGAGATGTTGGTGTGCTTGGTAGGCGATTCTCTTGCAGGAGGCGTGCGACTGGCATCTTCCCGTTGTGCGCGGAGCTCTGCCTCGGCAGCGATCTTAGCAGCCTTGAGACGCTCAGCCTCTCTGGCATTGCGGTTCGCGCGCTGTGTCTGCAACTGGAGGATCTCGTCGTCGTCCAGTTCGGAATTGTCATCGTCATCGTCGTCGTTGATTTCGTTTTCCTGGTTGACAGGGGTAGCAACTCCGGATTCGGAGGAGACCCAGCCTTCGTCGTCTGCTTGGGTCTTGGGATCCTCCATGGGCGGACTGGGGTTCTTGTCGGCCGACGGAGCTCGCATAGTGCTGGCGCGGTGGACGTTGGTGCGAGAGGCGCTGCGTTTTGCGGATAGAGCAGAAGACGAGGACTAGGGCAATATGAGCGGCGGTCGGATAAGAAAAGCAGTGACGTACCGAGTGTTTTTTGGCCTTGACGAGAGAGTCGCGTGGATGGGTTCCCTTGCGGTCATCCTTATTGATAGTGGAAAGACCAGCAAGACGGTGGCCATCGTGTGCCTTGTGCAAGGACGTCGTCGAGTGGGTGCGGCTGTTGGCACCGAGCGTGCGGAGCGATTTTGAGCGGGGCGCCATGGTCGTTGGCGTCAAAGCGGGATGGGTGGCGCTGTTTGTCTCTGTATATACGACGTCGACGGACTCGCAATCGGCAACGACTAGACTAGGGCATGATGGCGTCCCTCTTTCGCTCCAACCAGCCCCGCTCCCCCCAGCAGCCCCCGCCATCGTCATTCAAGCGTTCGGGCCCGGCTGCACTCGCCGTTGCTGTGTCTTCCGCCGACCGCGCGCATCGCCGGGTGAGCCGCACCCAGGACGATTTTGAAGCCGCCCTGCGCGGCGAAGACACGATGGTTCTACAAGAGGGCCGTGACATCCGCTCACTTGGTGTGCACGACACTCCCAGTCGTGCCCGCTCAGGATCCATCGCGTCGGTCAAGGCCCAGACGGCGCCCGGCCGCGCCAGCACAGACACCATCCCCGTCCGCCGCCAGACAGTCTCAACCCCCAAGCACACCGCCCGACCGGCCCCTGCCACACCCGCTGTCATTCCCCCAACGCCGAGCACAGTCACCCAGACGCCGACCGCTCCTGAAGACGCGCAGGAAGACGAGGACGAAGAGTACAACGCACGCCGCCGCAGCATGTTTCGCTCTCCCGGAACAGCGTCCAGCCCTGATCTCGCTACTCTTGTGCGCAAGGTCCGCGACGCCCGCGAACAGATGCAGGACTTCCTTGACCCCGCGCCACCCGCGGATCGCGTTCGCACTAAATCCTCCACGTCGTCGGCCTTTGAGTTTGTGGAGAGCAGTCCTGTCCAAACACCCCTGAAACAACCCGCGAGGGATCGAGCTCTCACTTCTCCCGACCAGGGCTTCGACGGCTCGCCGCGTCTCCGTAAATCTCAGCGCCGCCTTGCCAAGGCCGAGAAGGTCCTTGGTGTCAGTCGTGTGCCGGTATCCAACGACCCTGCTGCTGCGCTTGCCAGCGACATTGGGGAGGGAAGGAGTGACCGTGAGGGCAAAGTGAGTTTATAGTTTCGGTCGCTGGCGGTTGCTGACCTGTGTGCTCAGCGCTCCATGCGGAATAAAACCAGTGCCTTTTTCGGTAAAATGCTTGGCCATGGTCAAAGTAGTGTACGTGACAGATCCGTGAGTGAATTTTGTGTCGGCTTATTCGGTTGTTAACCAAATTCATTTTCATAGCACGGCGGCCACTCGACTCCAACCACACCCATCGCAACCCAGCACTACACATATCCGGCGCCACCCGTCCCCGCCATCCCCGTCGAATACCGCCAGACCAACCAAGCCTCGTCCTCTTCCGCCCAGTCTCCGTTTGTCGACGCCCAATACACCGAGAGCCCTACTCACACGCCGCCATTTTCCGACTCCGACCCGTTTAACAACACGAGCGCGTACTCCAATCCGATGCCGCTTCCGCGCCATTCGAAACCACTACCACCCATCTACAAGCAGTTTCCACCTGTCCCGGTCGACGACCGCTCGGACTCTGACGACGACGTGCCGCTCGCTGCTCCTGGACCCGTGCCGCGACCAAAAACGTCGATGGATGCCGGCAGGGTCGGAACCGACCATGATCGAAACGCGACGCTTACCCAACGCCGGCCACGACCTACGACTGCGTTTCCGCGTCAAGGCAAGGATGGCCGAAGGCGCAGCATGAGCGTCGGCGATATTGATGTTCAAAAACTGGTGATGGAGGCGCGTGCTCGGGCAGCGGAGAGGGGAGAGCAGCCACGATCTTCTGGGTTGGGCAAGCAGGAGCCACGGGGATCTATGGATGTGAGAACGCGAGAAACACCGCCACGCGCGTCGTTGGACACCCGTCTCGCACGATACGAGCCCGAACCAGACTCCGAGGATGAGGATCGAACAGAGGAAGGTCATGCTCCCTCGAGCGCCCCGTTGCCTATGGCACCGGAATCGCCGCTGGACCAGCGTCGGATGAGCAAGCGTGCGCAGGCAGTGCATGCTTGGTCTCGGGACATGGACCTCTCGAGGTTGGTTGATGGGTTTGGTGGTGAGTTGCAGGACGCGCTGGGTGGCATTCGGGGGTCCCCTTACAAGGCCCAACTTGGCGGTGCGGGGAGTGCTCCCAGTGGGGGTAAAAAATCCTATTCGACTCGACCGCACACGACCGAACGAACTTCTTCGGATGGCACTGCGGGTGCTTCTGGTCGCGGTCTTGGAATCGGCGTAGCGTCGACGCGCGGCCAAGGCCCGATCCCACCCTCACCACTGGCTGCTCGTCGGCCCAGTACGACTTCGGTTGCTTCCGCATCGTCATCGTCTATGCTTGCTGTGCCAGGCCGATACATTCATAGCTCGAGCTCGAATGTGGGACATGGTCAAGGTCTGGCGTCACATCCGAGCATGGAGTCGATGCGCACTGTGAGCAGCGAGACTGCCGGGACGTACATAACTCCCCCTAGCTCTGGAATCCTGGAGTTCAACCCGACTTTGCCTTCCCCAGGAAACTCGAACAGTGCAGCAGGCTCGCAGTCCCTCCCTACTCCGACCTTGAGCTCATCTATCCCAACCGCGGGCGCGCTGACGGCGCCTGCGCCTAGCGGATCCTCTGTTCAAGGTTCGAGTCCGACCAGCTCATCTCTGCCCTCGACGCCACTTTCGACCTCGCTTCCCCCTCGCTCATCCTCGCTCCGCTTGTCACCTAGAGCCTTGCCCCGGCGGCAGCCACCGAGGCATCGCAGCGTGGCGAGTGCATCAGAGCCGTCGCTTGTGGATCCTGTGGGTCACACTGCAAGCGTGAGGCTCGTCAGTGAGCAGCTTCCAGCGCGTCCTGCTGGTACGGCAGCCGCGGCAATCAACGAACAGCGTCTCGTGAGCGATCCTGTTATCCCGGCGTCTGGTTGGGCTGGGGATGATGTAGCTGTGGCAACGAGCAAAGCCGATCGGCGGGGAAGCGTGGGAGGGGCAAGTATGGATATCGAAGGGAGGGGACAAAGTTTGGCTGCGAGGTGTTGGCAGGAGGATGAGAGCTTTTTGGTCAAGGAGAAAATCGCAGAGTGGTTGGGTGGAACGTGAGTACGAGTTTATCCCCAGATGAGAGTGGAGGCCGACTTGATGTGTAGGCCCGCGATCAACAAGGTTGCGCTAAGGTATTACATGGATTATTTCGACTTTAGTGGGATGAGGCTAGATAGCGCATTCAGGTTGGTTCGCTATGTCTTCTCCTTGGAGGGTGCAAGGTTGATATGCCACGATTCAGGCATTTGTGTACAAAACTATACTTGAAGGCGGAAACGCAGCAAGTGGACCGAATTCTGGAAGAGTTCAGCCGTCGGTTTTGGGATTGCAACCGGGGTTCTATTTATGGCTCTCCCTGTGAGTACTCGTCCTGGTGGAAAAGTGTTTGCCACTAACAGGGTTATTATATCACGCCGATTTTGGCGCCTCGGTGCCCACTGAAGCAATCGTTCACGCCATTTCATATTCACTGCTGCTACTTAACACGGATCTCCACATTGCCGAGCTTTCTTCCCACATGAGCAAGACCCAGTTCGTTCGCAACACGTGGGCAGTCATCCAAGACCAAATACGTTCCCTCGAGACGGCTGCAACCCGATCTCCGATGTCGGGTACCCAGGCACTCAGCTCCGGACCTGGTTCAGGCAGTCTGGCTCAAAGTTCTGCATCAAGTTCAGCCGAACCCGTACGTTCTCCCATGAGCTTTGAGCATGGGCGAGCCCACATCAGCCAAGACCAAATACGTTCGCCAGCGTATCTTCCGGGCGAATCAACCCCTGAGCTCGTGTTGGATGATGAGAGTAGTCAACCGGGTGATGTAGTCGAACCAGTTACTCGTGCTCAGCGGAGTGGAAGCCTTAATAGCTGGCGGAGCGGGTCGAAGGAGACGGTGCCTACGTCGTTGAACGCGAGCAACCCTTCAGTGACCATGGAGGGCTCTGATCCGAAAACTCCGACTGGATCGATGTACCAGGTCGTGTTTGCGAGGGGATGGGATTCAGAGATGGAGGTGTTGCTCAAGGTACGCCCCAGTTGTTTCGCGCTAACTGTGATACTAATTGTGTAAGATTTCTTAGGACATGTATACGGCTGTCAAGAACCAACAGATTCTTCAGCCGTTGACGGGTCTTGTGCCCTCTGAACGGCAGTCCATGTCTCTCAGTCCGGGCATGACTGGGATCGGGCGCACGCGAAGCCAAAGAGGCCAGGTTGCCTCAGGTGGCGACAGGGTATCATCCCTGAAGCGAGGGTCCATCCGCGGGTTGCAATCGCTGTTGGGTGGTCAAAGTCCGTATGGTAGCAACAATAG
>WSLN01000309.1:0-18018 GCA_019677355.1 Ceratobasidium sp. 370
CGAGCTTATCATGGGGCAATGATTAGACCTTGTTGTATGCTAGAAATGCTGTATAAGGGATATACAAATTTCATACTGCATATCATATATATGATGTCAGACATGGTACAACTCCGACCATCTCAGCCCGGCATCAAATGGCACTCCGACTTGGGACAGCTAGACGACGCTGGGCTTTCTGGTCCTGTGTCGCGTACCTGAGCCACACAAATATGGTGGGGGGTATCCTAGCAGTCGTCTAGGGCAGACTCACGGCCCCACACGAGCCTGGTCCAGCGTCGTCTAGCAATGCTACGCGGGGCTCGCAAATCTTGTCTAGCTCTGAAAAAATTACATTCTCGGCACTACACGGGGCCGGACCAGCTCGTCCAGCCGGGCGCTTTCCCCAGTGTCAGGGTCCTGTTTTGGATTGGCCCCTCCTCATTTTCGGAGTCTCAGTACTGCCCCTACATATCTATATTCTCTCATTCATCTACCCTCAGCTTGGTTTCCCACAATCCTACCGACTACGATGTCCAACTCAAATATCTTTGACCAGCGCCGGGGTCAAGCCGACAGCCACCTAGTTAAACGAGTTACCTTGGCTGGGTCGCCTGCTATGAATGGAGACCCCTATTCGGTACTCCACTGGCGGATTTTTCTTTATGTGGATGACGAGCACTCTGTTGTCCTAGACATGACACCTGGAGGCATTGACGGCTCTACTGGACTGTTGCTGGTGAGCTTTGTCTCTCGTGAGATGAGCGATTCCACTGCGGCTGCTGTCGACTTCCCCGTTATTCTGGATTTCACGGTTAACTCTATCCTGGCTCTTATCATGGAGCACGGGCGTGAGCGATATATGTTTACTGCTTCAGGCACTGGTTGCCGGTTCTGGTGCTCTGTTGTGCTCCGGGATATGGAGAAAGCGAACATGGTCCCCCCTGGGTCGTCGCATATTTTCGACCAGAAGATTGAACAACTCAGCCAAAGCAATCCGACTCGCTTTCCGCTTCCAACTCTCCGAGGAACATTCTATGTGAGTCTCTGGCAGGCTTAGGCCATTAATGTGGCTAATCATGGAACCACTCAAGGTCGGATCGCCGTGCCAGCCCAACGTGGTCAACCCTAACGTCGCCACCCCCTCGAATCCACCCACGCCAGGTCCCTCACCCATCACCCACGACCATGGTTCTCCGTCCAAGGTGAACGAAGCCGCATTGGCAGAGCTCAACCAGCTGCACGGCTTGTCGGCATCTATTCTGCTGGTGGGGGCGACAGGTCTTCAGAGCTGTAACCAGGTCACAAGCAACGACGGGAGCACAGTCGTGAGTAATGATGTGAGCGAGGAAAGGAGATGACAGCCGTTCAGCAGCCCAATGGTGTGGCGTTGCAGCTTGTCGTGCTGGTCGCCCTGGTAAGTCACCTTGGACCCGCTCAATCGAACGTAGGCTAACTTGGAACTGGAGGGCGTATTTGTGGCTACATACCTCTTTTTCTGAGCCCTGACTTAGATGCCATCCCCCATCTCACGCGCCGAGACACCCTACTTTTATTTCTCCCATTCTTTTCAGTTCCTGTTTATGCTTTGGGTGATTGAAACTCTCACTCTTGGTATACAAAACCGGACATCGGTCAATGTCCTGGATGTTGGCAAGGTTCTCTATGTAAATGGATCCTGGATGTAGTTTTTTCCGCCATTGTATTGATCGCCCGAACGCATATGGCCCTAATTACAGACATTGGGGCGTACGGTCGGGGCTTGACAGGTGTCAGATCAGGATCAGGAGGGCTAGAATCACCGACCTGTTGTAGACAGGTGATCCTCGGCGGAAACGACTAAGGCTGGAAGGCGCCATCAGCCCATTGCTTAAATGCTCAATAATCGAATCGTGAGCGACGAGGTGAGTGCAGCACGATCACGCGACCGTGTCGGCTCTGCACCCCAGGGCGCTTCGAATTCTAAGACAAACACGTCAGTTACTATACAGTCCCGGTTGAGGCCAAACTTCGACTTGCAATCTGATGTGCACTTCATTTTTGTTACGCCGAAATACGGTCTCCCCGAGTTGGAAATTGACAGCGATGACATATGCTCCCACCTTCGCATCTGCTTTGCACGTCATTATCTTTGGAGAGATGGATGGTCTGATGTCAGTGGCACACAGCCCACTGACGAACACAGCCTACAGGCAAGGGAAATTTCTTGATTGAGTCCCCTGCCATAAGGGTCACAAGGTACTTTCGTTCAATTCCTGCTCCTGGCCACGACCACAACGATCAATATGAAAATCCCACGTTTTAATTCCCGCTATTTCTTACTCTATGTAGGACTCCTAGGCCTGCAGCTCGCATGCGCTGCCCCGTATGCTCGCGACCAGCTTGCCCATAGCGACGTTACTGTCCCTACCATCAAACAATACCACCAGCGGCGCGCCGACTTGATCACTGCAGAACGTAACCTGCGGTTTGATGCCGAGGCCATCCGAAACGCGACTGCTCAGGAATTCAAAGCCAGGAAGATCGTAGATACTATTCGGCTTCGTGAACAACAAGAGGTCTGGCACAGTGATAGTAACAGAGAGCCTGGGATGCATTTCCTGAGTGCCAAAGACACAATTGGTGCGTGAAATATTGAACGAACCACAAAACAAAAACTAAAACCAAGGGTACCTACAGTTCAGACCGACCTCTTTAAGGTCATAAAAAAGGTCCGTAAACCTGGTGAATCTAGGCAGCTGGCGCTCACCAAGACTTGTAGATGCCAAAAGGCGGACTTTTACACGCCCACCTCGATGCCATGTAAGTCAAAACGAAGATCTGGGCATCTCGGTCACAATAATTGAACTAAAGGTTTGTGCTAGGTGTGACGCGTCCTATCTCCTTCAGCTCGCCCTTGAATACCCTCGGATACACATTCGTACGGTTTCTGGGCTTAACGCTTCCGCTCCTTTTCCGACTCCAAACATACTTCCGCTTTCGGATATGCTCACTCAGCAAACCGCGAACAATTCCCTCCTGACTTCACCGGACTATGTGCCGAATTCATGGGTTGGCCTGCAGCGTGCGAGAGGCGGATTTCCGGCTGAGCTCGGCGGGGCAGGCGGCTTCGATCAGTGGATAGTGAACTCGTTAAGGTTCAATTCTGAGGAAGCGTACGTACAATACAACACTACAACCAAGGTACTATGGCAACAAATGGTTAAGCCAACAGCGCATATACTTACTTGTTGATTGTAGATCTGGTCGAAGTTTGACGAGACATTTCCTGTTGCTTTGGTGCGACCGCTCACTACGGTTCTATCACTACTTGTCCTAGGAACTGATTCCCCGGTTCATACAGGGTCTGACTCGATACGAGCCAGTTTTAAGGCGATACACTGAGCAGCTGTTACTATCGCAGATCGAAGATGGCATCTCATATGTTGAATTGCGAGTCGGTGGTTCGCCTACAGGGTATGGTTCAACTAAACTCTTCCACTGAGTATGCTTGATAATAAACTTTTTGCCCGGGCTGGATAGGAATCTTATTAGCGAGGATGGGGCGCAAAACCTCACTAGCAGCGACGTGATGAAGGTTATTCAGGATGCTATTAGTACCGTCAGAGCCAACCTCACAGCGCAAGGACGCAAGGACGAATTCGCTGGAGCAAAGGTAAGTGATGTAGACGTGCCTGAATATTCACATCGCGACCACTATCTTCAGGTTATCTATATGGCGATCCGTGCAATTTCAGTCGAAGCGATGGTCGGATATCTCAACGAATGTATAGAACTAAAGGCCAAATACCCAGACCTCATTGCTGGTGAGTTATAAGACCTCTTATTGACCATGCTGAGATCAATCTTGAATCCAATCTCCTCCAGGCTTCGACATGGCAGGCCAAGAGGATGCCGGTCACCCGCTGATATTCTTCGCTGAAGCCTTGCTGGACTTCCGTGCCAAAGCGGATAAGCGAGGGCTGGACATTCCGTTTATCTTCCACGCAGTACGCACTGACTTTGCCTTTGCACACTGTGATATAAACCATATTTTGTTAGGGAGAGACTCTTGACGATGGAGGCGAAGTAGACAGCAACCTTTATGACGCTTTTCTCCTAGGCTCCAAACGCATTGGACATGGGTATGTCTTTCCGACCTTGATTCGGGGACAAAAGCACTCAGTAGTTATTTTGCGCAGGTATTCCTTAGCCAAACATCCGTTACTAATGAAAAAATACCAAGAGAAAGGTATTCTTGTGGAGGTTTGCCCAATATCGAATGAGATTCTGGTCAGTGCAGTGTTGCTTTTCTGGTTGATGAGAGAAGCTAAAGGCTCAAACCTAACGACATTTAACAGAGGTTGACGTCATCGATGCCTATGCATCCCCTCCCTGTTCTACTCAACAATGGATTGAAAGTCGCGTTATCTTCGGACGACCCGTCCGTGTTCCAAAACCCCGGTTTGTCATTTGACTTTTATCAGGTAGATGCACTCGATATATGCTCTTACCTTTGATGTTAGTATTGAAAAAGATGCCGGCAGACGATTGTGGCTAGCAACATTACGAACATCCTGAGCCTCGGACAACTTGCAAGACAGAGCCTGGAGGTCGGGTCCTCTTGCTCTTCACCGCGATAGGCTATTAATGCACATAGTTATTTTAGTATTCGTCGTTGGATTCAGAGGGGAAGAGTAATGCACTCAAGGCATGGGAGAAGCGCTGGGCTCAGTTTATTGACGATATCGTGGCCGGACATTAGTTAACGATGGGGAAAATGCCGGAGGGTGTGATTGTAAAGCCTAGTCTCGGCCAGGCTGGCCAAAAAGGTTTTCAGCATACCAGAATATCATTAGGTATGGGCAACTTCAATGGCGACTTCATGCTCTTTGCATAGGAGCGAGTATTTGGCCGAGGCGAAGCGGAGAACGCTCGTAGCGAGCCAAACTCTAGACCATACGTACCCCGTCGCGGCTGTTTTACTGTTCCCTCGGCTGCGATTATGCTTCACGCTGGTGAGATGTCCTAGTGCCTGCTTCGGAAGGACCCATGGCGAGATTTCCATGTGCTGCAGCTAAGGGAGCGAATCGCAAGTAATGTCATCAAACCCGTCATTCGATACTGATTTTTTGAGCAGGGAACTCCTAAATTTGCTGCTTGGTCGGTTTCTTGCAGTCGACCGCTGCCAAGCAAGGTGTATCTGAGCGACATGCAAGCCACGCCGACACTCGAAGCGAGGTCTCTCGAGCTGTACAAGCCGAGTACACGGAATACACGGAACTGTGTTGCCGTCACCCCTCGAATCAAACACGGGCATCTACTATTCCACGACGCTGAATCGACTTTCCGGGTGACAGCTTATACTCTTGCGCGTTCGGCTCTCAAATACTACGGAGAAGAAAATACATGGCCTTCAGCGCTTCATTGGCTTGTTATGGCGATAGAGACCTGTTGAACTCGTCCGTTTCACATGTTACATCCTGTATAACCGGTCGCTCATGTATCTTCACATGTATGCGCTCCGCCCGCCTACCACTGTACCATGTGGTTGTATGCCCGGTCTGCCCGCCTGTAACACATATATAAACTCAATGAATCTGCCGTCTGCACGGCAGCGACTTTTAACTTAACACTTTCAAGAGCGACTATACTATCGTGACTCCGACCGCTTTATTCACTGCATTTATGTACAAATTTGGATCTATACGATGCAATAAGACACATGAGCTTAGGCCGGGTGTCCCCGACGACGGCGTTAATACCGTTCGTGGGCTAGACGACTGGAAGGACGTTCTTCCTCCTAGCCTGGCCATCGTGGCCGGCATGCTCGACCAGGTACACGGCTACATTTGTCCTGAATGGCAATAAAGGCCCGAGTTGGGCGTCGAGCGTGTACATGAGGCGCTCATGCGCCTACCCTTGGCGGGAGTTATGCGCATCGGAGATTCGAGCGCTGGTGTCGAGTTAGTTATTAGGGGCAGTGTACTGCCTACCGTTCAGTACTGAATGGCGTAAGCGGTTGAGTCACTACTGCAAAGTCGGCATGAGGTGGCTCAGCTTTCGGCGCCTCGGTCAAGTCGCCTGGATATATGCGAGTTCGATACCCTCGGCGCACTGGTAAACTATTCATAAATGGTTAGCCTAGCCCAACGCTGGAGACGCGGGGCCATTGGTTGCCTCGGTTGTTGCGCAGCGGTGGTCGAAACTCGGCGCTTGCATGGATCCATATACACACATGACTCGTGACCCAGTTGCTGAGTCATCTCTTGTTCACAATATCCTCGTCCCGCCACAGCCCTAATCATCCAGCACTTTCGATGTTGTCTCAACGTGTCCACAGCCCTGTGCGGCAAGGAGCCCGGGAGTCGCGTACGGCGACTGAAGCTATTGCTGATTTACGCGGACGTAACGTCATTGCCGAAGTCTCTGGAGAAGCCTTCCTAGCTACCTATCTCACTGGTGCCGCCAGCGGACAGACCTGGACAGACGAACAGCAGCAGCTTGTGAACAGGATCCGGACATCTCAAGATTCTGGGGGAGAAACGCTCTTGTGCACCGACTCTGCTCCCCTGTTGCGGCTTTTAAACTTTGTCAGCTTGCAGATTGCGGGTTCGGAAAAAGCTTTAAGGACTCCACCTGAGAAATTTGTCCTGGTGTTCCGCACGCGCCAAGGAAGCCCCGTTCCTCACCCTTTCAACAAGAACTCGCTATGTCCGGATATAGTTGTGCAGTGGGGGACTCGGGAGGATCTTAAAGGGTTAGTAAGTAAGCATGTGAGTGAGACTTCGGGCAAAGCTAACACCGCAAGTATAGGTCTTCGAGGCATCCATGATTTCACCTCTCTATCCAAGTCGTGGTCTGATCTGGTCGCTGTGGGTGAAGTTAAGTTACGGAGTGACCCAAGCTTTCAGCTCGCGAATTGCCTGCAAAACCTCTTGCAACTTCGCCCCGAACAGAATGCTGTTCTAGGGCTGAGCGTGAAGCCGAGCGGCTACCGGCTGTTCTACCACGATGCAAGCGTAATCCATCGATCGGAGGTGTTCCGTTGGACTCCTGGTCCTCTCTATGCGTTTATCGAGAAGCTCTACAAAAGGGATTTCCGGGACCATTCTTTGGCTGTTCTCTCCACCAATGGGGGAAGTGACCGGGCTTACGCTGTTGCCATCGAATCACATAGGTTCATCTCTCTTGGTGTCCGACCAGAACCAGGTCCCGGCCAACGGCGGTTCATTGCGATACTGCTTGACGTCTATAATGGGTCTCGCAGGTTTCAGAAGGACTCGTGGCGAGACTTTCGTCGGCGATTTTTCGAGGGATTGATGTACGCAAAAGCGCACGACGGAACTCATATCCCAGGGCTCATGACTATCTTGTTCTACGGCTATGTCTTGGATTCGAGCCGAAAGAGGCTCGAGACTACTGTGCTCCAGCCTGAAGCAGGTCGAAGGGCTAAAACGCGACTAATTTCGGGAGATATCGGTCAACCGCTCGAGAATATCGAGTCGCTGTCTCACTTTTTACGTGTCATGTACGATGCTTGTGTCGGTGAGTCGCATATTACTTTGCAACATTCGTGAGCTGATGCACAAGAAGTTCAACGTAACCTGTATCGCAAGTGCCGGATCTTGCACCGTGACATCAGTGACAACAACATCATGGTCGCACCCACCGACCCGGAGTTCAAGAAGCACTGTGATGGAGAATACTACGATAGCGTCAAGTACATCAACCAAATACTGGCCAAGGATGGGTGAGGCGGGTCGATTGCGGAGATGCGAAGCGCTAATACATATCCCTCTGGCAGAAATGTCAAGCCCGAGCCAGCCTGTTTGGTAGTGGATCTTGGTAACGGCGCAGACCTAAAGCAGATTGATGATAACCAGGAAGCTCGGGGGGAACGGACCGTACGTAATGTCGTCCAAAGTGTCATTCGAAACTGACTTCTTGAGCAGGGAACTCCAAAGTTCATCGCTCGTTCGGTTTCTCTCGGCGAACCGCTGTCAAGCCACACACACCCCACTGATCGACTTACGATGCCAATACTCGAGGGGAGGGCTCTCGAGTTGTACAAGCCCAGCAACGAAGCAGAGTACACGAAATATACAGATGCGGTGCAAAATCACGCTGGCATTGACGTCACCTCCGGAATCGAGCACAAACATCAACTTTTCCACGACGCTGAATCGACTTTCTGGGTGGTAGCCTGGACTCTAGCCCGTTCAGCTCCCACAGGCTACGAAGAAGAAAAGCAGTGGCCCCCAGCACTGCATCGGTTCGTAATGGCGATGGAGATGCACCAGCCTGGGCCGCTGGTCCTTGATGGTCGTGATGGGGCCGTTCAAGGGTTAAGCGCTTGGGAGGGTGTCCTTCACCCTAGTTTGGCTAGTGTAGCTCCTATGCTCACCCGGATGCACCGCTACATTTATCCCGAATGGCAATATAGACCCGAGCTGGACGTCGAACACGTACACGAGGCGTTAATGCGCCTGCTCTTGACGGAGATCGTGCGCCTCGAAGACTCTGGCGCCGATGTTGGGTTGGTTGTTGGAGGGCGCGCGTTACCCACAATCAGCGGTTCAAAGTCATCGCAGGGGAGCGCCCACAGCTCATCGATATACCCGCTAGTTGGAATGCTCCCCGACGCGGCACCTCAGGCTACTATCGATCTTACCAAAGGCGGCTCTCAACCAAACGACACCGGCGAATCGCAGCCTCAGCGTCCCCGTGGGTCTCCGCGTGCGTTGGTGCTAGAATCAATGGACAACGTCCCCGAGTTGATAGCCAAGGTCGAGGAGTACCCCTGGAGCACGGACTATCATCTCGAGACACCACAAGTCAACTAGCGGGTGGACGTCTTGGGGTTCTTATTTTTGGCGCTGCGTGCATGTATGCTTATTCGATGGTTCAACACTTCTCTTAGCTAAGCTCATTAAGTGTGGTCCATTGACGTAAACAGTTTAGTCAACGTGGCAAAATAGCCATGACGTGGCTCGACTGCTTGGCGCCTCTGTCGAGCCGACTGGATACGTGGGAGTCTGAGATGAGACGGGCGCCGTGGGAGCCACGTCCGCATATGTTGCGCCGATTTTGTTCGCCAAGGTCTATATGTTCGCACTAGCGTTTTCGTATACCAAGAGTGACATTTTCAACTACCTAAACTAAAGAGTAAACAGAAATGGAAAGGAATGGAAGAAATACAAGCGGGGTGTCCTGATGTATTATTGTATCCCACTTTTTGACAAGTGGATATGTACACATGTCGTGCGGCTCGGCGCGCGAGATGGGGAGGATGACGTCTAGGCGGTCGGGAGTCAGAAGAACAGGTATGTCGTCACAAATACGCCCTGCAATTCCAAGTCAGCCCGCGTTCGATCGAGTGGGTGCAAGGGGAACTTACCATGGCGATTAACACGACCAGCTGCAGCGGCACACCCTCGGGTTGCTGAACAGCCATCGTCTCCGTCTCGACGATCGTTCCCTCCTCGCTCACATCATCACCCACGAGTGTGCTCCCATCATCACTCAGGACCTTGTTACGTCTCCGCACACCCGTCGTCCCCGCTGGCGGAATAGACGCCAACAACCCACGCAACCGGTTGATTTCGATCTGGGCCTCGGCGTACCGCTGGTTGAGCTCTGCAAACGCTGCTTCGTTGGCTTTGGACGAAGAACCATGGTCGTGGATGATGGGCGCGGGACCTGGTGTGGGCGGATTCGAGGGCGTGACGACGTTGATGTTGACTACGTTGGGCTGGCGCGGTGATTCGTCCTTGATTGGCTCGATCGTCTCGTGGTGTGTGGTGATTTCTTCGGCGATGGTGTATTCCTGGCCAGGCGTCGTGGGACGATCGCGTTCGTGTTCGCGGTGGGGCGGGGGGGAGGGTGTGGGCGACGGAGGAGAGGGAGGAACTTTGGGTGGCGCAGGAGCGGACGAAACGGGCACAGGAGGGCTGCGCTCTTCTCGGGTCTGGGGTGGGGGGACAGGGTGTGAGGGGAAGTGTGGAGAGGGTGTGCGCGAGGGCGGGCGTACTATCTCACTGGGCGCGCCGCGCACCGTGTCGAAGCGCTGGGGTGAGGGTAAGGAACCCATTTCGGGCAAGTAGGGGAACTAATAGATACGCACTATTTCACCTTCAGTCATGGTGCTCGCCTGGCCAATATCTTCTTCCTCGAGGACCTGCCCCTCGGGCGGGAGGTACGCGACCTTGATTTTTTGTTGGTGGATCTGGGGGGGCTTTTCGTCTTCATCAAAGACCCACTAGATCGGCTGTTAATTTTAGCATAAAAATGGGGAGCAGATGGGCGCACCATGTCGTGGGGAGACTTGGAGTGCCTTTCAGGTGTGAGGATCATGCTCTGGACGAGGAACTTGTCCTTGCACTTGTGGGACAGCGGCGGGTCCTCGCGCATCGCCTGCAACAACACTAGCGCCCACGCTCGTCAGCTCTAGGCACCTCGTACTCCTCTATGGCACTGCCCACCTTGGACATCTACGCTGTCGCCTGGATCAATGACTCCCGAGTTGGGGCGGACGCAGTAGAGCTGGGAACGAGTGAGCTGATGACGTCAGCAGATAAGGCGGGTGGCTACAGACCTTGGGTGCAGTAGTCTTGACCTTGAACGCGACGGGCTGGGCATTGTGGTTGGTAACAGTGAGCGTGCGGCGGACGACCTGTGTGAGCGGGCCTGTGCACACGATCAGCGGCGACGTGGAGGCGGCGAGAGAGAGAAGCATACGGTTGAAACCGAGCTGGTTGCTCGGGTTGAGTTGCACCGACATGAGTGCTGTCTGGGACGGGGGTGACGGTGGTGAGAGCGGGATAAAGTGATGAGGTGGAGGCTGGCTACACGCGGAAAAACACCACGCTGCTGAGGCGGATCACGTGTGCTGACCTCATCTGCTGACTCATCTTTGTTGGTCGATACGCGCCCCTCCATCGTACCACCATGGCCACCGCTGCGCGCAACCCCCGCACGACCCACTACGAGTTTTTCGGCCCGCCCGGCGCTGCGCTCGTGTCGTTGGGCGTCCCCATCGCGATCTATGCACTCTACTTTACATGCTCGGAGGCGTCGGGTGGATGTCCGCCCCCTCTTTGGGCCCTCCCGGTCAACTTTGTTCGATCTGTGCAAGACCTCGACTGGTGGGCGAGTTTGTTTGACGCCAAAGCCACTGCTGCGTACTTTGCGTGGTACGCGTTCACCGTCGTTGCGTGGGCTGTTCTCCCTGGAGACTGGGTCGAAGGGGTGCAGCTCCGTTCAGGTGGACGGCTCAGCTACAAAATCAATGGTAAGCCCTCCCACATCTCTAAGCAATTTCCTAGCTAACCTTGATAACAGCCTTTTCGACGATGCTCCTCGCGCTCGGCCTAACCGCCGGCTGGGTCTGGAACTTTGGCCCTCAATCCTTTACTTTCATCTTTGATCACTGGATCGGCTTTTGCACCGCAGCACTCATCAACTCGGCCGTCCAAGCTACCTTCTGCTATTACGCCTCTACCAGAAACGAAGACCAGCGTGAACTTGCCCTGGGCGGAAACTCGGGCAACTTGATCTACGACGTGTGTCTATATTTTTCTTGTTTGTTTTGAAGCTTGAACACTGACGTCACGGCTTTGCAGTGGTTCATCGGTCGTGAACTCAACCCGCGCATCGGCTCGTTTGATCTCAAATGCTTCAACGAGCTTCGCCCTGGTTTGATCCTGTGGCTGTTGGCCAACATCAGCTCGTGCTGCGAACAACTCACCCGTCGTGGTACATGGGTCCCAACCGACTCGATGCTCCTTGTGCTAATCTTCCAGGGGCTGTACGTTAGCGATGCGCTTTACAATGAGGTTAGTTCCAGTCTGCCTGAATTCTCCCTCTTATTTACTCTGGATTCAAATACAACAGCCCGCCGTTCTGACGACCATGGACATCACAACTGACGGTTTTGGCTTTATGCTCGCTGTCGGAGACCTTGCCTGGGTCCCATTCGTCTACTCGCTTCAAGCCCGCTACCTCGCCTTCAACCATGTTGAACTCGGGCCATTCTGGGCCTCTGTTATTTTCGCCGTTCACGCGCTCGGGTACTGGATCTTTAGGGGTAGCAATAACGAGAAGAATGATTTTAGGAACGGCAAGAACCCCAAAAGTGAATCTAGCCGCTAGTTTTATTTAGGAGAGTGGGATCTAACCGGTGTGCAGATTTGACGTCATTCCAGACCGAGCGCGGGACAAGGCTTTTGACGAGTGGATGGTGGGGAATGTGCCAGCATCCCAATTATCTGTGCGTACCTTTTCTCTTCCTGTTCCCCACTTGACTAATTTCCGCAATCTAGTGGTGACCTGGTCATGGCTCTCTCCTACTCGCTCACGACTGGGTTCAACACCCCTATCACCTATTTCTACCCCATATACTTTTTGATCCTCCTGCTCCACCGTCAGACGCGCGATTCGGAGGCTTGCGAGAAAAAGTGAGTTCGGGTGGCTTCCATGTCAAGTCGAAATCTGACTTTTGGTTGTAGGTACGGAAAAGACTGGAAGACGTACACCCAGATCGTACCATGGAAGATTTTCCCGTACATTTACTGAGGTTTGTCGGTCACAAATGGATTAGTTGGGTCGGGCTTTGTGTCGCATTGGTGTAATGCTGTACTCTTGGTTCAAGTGTACCTATTCTGTAGTTCCGAGGTAAAATACAGAGTACTTTCAAGTATTCTAGACTACATCCTAAGAGTTCCCTGAGACCTCGACTACACATTCAAATATCCCAAAATCGTCTGGAAGACATCCTGTGCAGCCGGAATCCACAGCACCTCTTCTACGCCACCTCCCTCCCCTTCTTTCTCTCTCTCCTTGCCAAGTACCATACCATGATCCCTAAACTCGGCCAACAGCCCCCTCAACGCCGCCTCGTTGGCCGCCACAAACTCGTCTCGTGCCGCTGCAAGCAACGCATCAAACCCAACCCCATACCTGTCCATCCCTGCCGCTGGAACCCGCGCGACACCCTCGTCCTGAAGCGCGCCGAGCTGGCGCGTCGCGAGTAGACGAAAGACCTTTTGAGCCTTGGCGGTGACAGACGCAAAGACGTGCTGGGCGGCCGAGGGCGTGACTTCGGTCGGTCCTGCCGCCGCGCCCGTCAAGGCTCCTGCGGCAGAGGAAGAAGTAGACGGAGGAACGGTGAGGTCCCGATGTGCGAGTTCGGCCGTGTACGGCTCCAAGGTCGTTAGATCGTGCCAGAGCCAGCTCCACCCCTTGATCCCCCTTTCCACATCCCCTTCTCCCCCGGATAAAGGTCCCAGATGGGGTTTGCGCGCCAATGCTTGGTCTCGCGAGAATAGCAGTGCCGAGTTGACGTGATCGACGGTGGCGACGAGATGCACATGTCTTGCCGAAGCCAGAGTTGTCAAAACCCGGTGCGCACGAGGTGTACGCAGCTGGGGTGCGTCAATATTGTGTATGATCAAAAAGAGAGGGCCGGCATCGGGCTCGAGAGAGGAAAAGAACGAAAAGACGCGTCGCGCGCGGTGTTCGGCCGTGGTGCCCTCGAGCTTGGCGTGATCGACCAGTCCAGGGACTTGTTCGATCGAGGACAGGATGTTGGCCGTGCCGACCGTGGGCAGGTACCCGTTCACGACGACGACATGCCCCTCTTTTGCACACTGCTCGGTCGCAAACTCGTTGACCAGCCCCCGCTTGCTCCCGTATCCGTAGAATAGCAGATTGAACCCCTGGAGAAGCTCCGTCAGCCAGTGCTCGAACAAGGCTCGCGCATCGTCTTTCAGTCGAGCCCGTTCGGTTGCGTGTTTTTGGGTATAGGCGGGTGTATGGGCGAGGAGAGCATCGAATTGGGCGCGAGAGAGTGCGTGAGAGGTCTGAGAGAAGAGTGTGTCTGAGGATTTCGCAGATTTGGAGGTGTGATGAAAGTACAGGTCAAACGGGGAGGTTTTGGATGCCATCGAGGTTACGTGGGAAACATGCACGTGATCCCTCGGAGGTATGTCACGTGTGGGGGTTGCTCCACCAGCAAGGGTAAAATACGGTGGCCAGAACAAAATCCGGCGGCACGTCTCATTCCCACGGGTGCCTGTGCCGAAGTCCACGACAGTAACTACGTAGTGCGTACGAATAATTACGGACAGAAACGCCATTGAATGGAGCTTCCGAGTCTAGCCATGATGCGGATTGTGTACATCTTGGCTTCAGGAAACCATTCAACCTTGAGTTGGGGGAGCAAGTCGGCATCCGATAAGCATGGTATGACGAGTTCGCTGGTCATGGGACGCGTGCATGATGTAGTGTGAGTGATTCAGGTCATAATTGAGAGGCTGGCGGGCTGGGCTATATAACCACCGCCTGTGGCCATTGTGTTCGTTAAGACAAACCCCACTCCAGCCCACAAATATCGATATGGCCGCTCCTGCCGCACCAGCGACCGCTCAGGGCGCAACTACCAGAGCCGGTTATCCTGACAATAGCACAGCCCCCGGGTACGGCACTGGCACTGGCGTTCACGATGGCGATGGCACTGGCTATGGTGGCAAGCATGGTCGTCCAGGACTCTTCCATCGTGACTCTCAGGTGAGTACCTCTTCGCATACGCCCCCTCTCAGAATCATCGGCTGAGAGGGCTGGTAAAGCCTGGATTCCCCGACTATGGCACCCGTCGTCGTTTTGCGAACCCTGGGCCTGCTGGACTCTTCGCACTCGCAGCAACGACCCTCATGTGGTCCTTGTTCAACGCTCGTGCGCGACATATTACCGAGGTGGGTGAATGTTCAGCGCAATCCCGCGCCGTATATATGCTGAGATAATCATCAAAAGGTTAATGCTGTAATTGGGATGGCGCTCCTCGTGGGTGGGTTGTGCACCCTTCTCGCCGGGATGTGGGAGTTTGCAATCGGGAATACCTTTGGCGCGACAGGTGAGTGCCGCCTTGGTGCGAAAGTCATGCATCAACTGAATCAATTCCAGCTTTCACGCTTCTCGGTGGCTTTTGGGGTTCATACGGCATCCTCTATTGGCCGAGCTCCGGTAGTTTGAGCGCATATGGGTCAGATTTAGGAAGCGCCCTCGGTATATATGTACGTGCGCATACATCCCCACTTGCTGCGACTAACTCGGGGGTCTAGTTCATGGTGTGGATGATAGTCGCGCTCATGCTTCTACTTGGCACATTCCGGTCCTCCGTGCCCCTGGCCGCAACATTCTTCTTCCTGTTCTTGATGTACATGCTCATCGGCATCGCCCACTTTACCGGACGCAGTACGTTCAATTCTTGTCCACCTCGGCGCTTTCCCATATACTGATCAGGAGTGAACTTTTTTGCAGCCTCGGTCCTTCGGGCAGGTGGCGTCCTCGGGTGCATCGCGGCTATGTTTGCATTCTACAGTGGCGCTGTGGGGTTGCATGACCGCGATACGTCATACTATGCTCTGCCACCGATTGGGTTGCCGAAGCGTCGGGTCGACAATAATGCTAACGTCAACGCGCGCTACTGAAGAATTTCATCACGAATTGCAACGACTTTTATGCTCTCTCGTATCAATATGTGGAGCGTTGCGTGTTTTTGTACCTTACAGATTGTAGCTTGTTGTTCTGTTTGCGAATGATTGTATAATTAATTTGGATTTCAGTTAGCTTTTTCGCGTGAGTAATCAGCTGGCATCTCGGCCCAATGGTTTAGACAACATTTTAGACAATCGGTTTTTTGTCTCCAGTTTGGCAAAATTTCAATTGGAGCGAGGGAGCTAAGCAGCTGGCTCCATGTGCCAATCATGCTTGGCGTCTTCCTCCCGCACCAAGGCAGCCTATAAGACATGATCAAATTTTGTGGTGAATGACGCGCATATATGCGCACCTTTGGGGAGTAGTCCCAATCCGGAGCAAGGTACAAATACAATTTTTCAGCTCCGTTCTCCACATACAGCCTAAAAGAAGCGGTATTAGAATTGAACGATAGCCTTCATTAATAAAACATTTTTACCTGTAGCTGTCTTTTCCGGTGGGCTTCATGATAAACTTGATGGCAGAATCGGTAGCCACCACGGTCACATTGGGATGCAAAGCGGTGGCTACTCCGATATACTTGCGGAAGAGCTCATTTTGAAGCAATATACCGCCGTCTTCCTGGCGGTGGAGAACCCACTGGAATGTATATTACCGAGGCGTGAGTACTGCAGCCCAGCCCCGGACTGAGCATGTTTTCACTCACGACCTGCTTCGCAGGCTTGGCGTTAGGAGTGGTCGCATAAACGGGGCTGTCGCTGTCGCCATTCATCATGGTCAAGATCTTTTGTTCCGACAGGAACAGGCGGATTGGCGTGATTAGCGACATCTCGTATCTTGATCAAGGGGGAGGCAAGTTTCTACCAGACCGTTACTAGGGTCAGGTTTAAGACTCGTGCTGGTGGTGCCCTGTTGCCTATGATGCAAAGTTCAAAGAGCCTACGTAATCGCCATGTGGCTATTTCAACTTGCCCTTTGAAGCTTGTGCCCTTGACGTCGGCGGTTATAAGGCCGAAAATCCGAGTCATTGTTCGTGCCAATCCAAGCGCCGGCGCGCTGCTTTGTATCCCCTTTTAGGAACATTTACGTTGCCACCCGAGCCCATAAGTAGCCACGTTGCAACTGCATAACTTCATACCCAACTTTCACCACCACTATGAGCTCTGAATCCTACGTTATCCAGTACGCGGAGGCAGAACCTGAGCGCGAACCCGACGTCCCAGCCCGGGGAAGGGCTGCTCCAACGCCGCCGAGCAGGTCCTCATCCCCAGATGGTTCCGCCGTCTCCGGGGGTGATGTAGACTCATTCTACGACTTTGTGGACGTTGTCGATTCGGCTCATCCCACACTCGAAGACAAGGACATGAACACGAATGAGCATGCTCGCCACCGCCGCGAACTGCTGGATCTTGTGAATCGGCTGCGCGCGATGGGGTGAGTACATGGATACTTCCAGTTTCAAAGCGGATATATGATAACTGGAGGATGAATTAGTCTCGCTGCCGAACTCGAGCTACCTCAGATCGCTTGTATCGGCTCGCAAAGTGTTGGAAAGTCCTCGCTCATAGAATCTATATCGGGTGTGAGTTCCCAAGCGAGTATCATCAAACGGTTTTAGTGACCTAAATGACCCGACCTAGATTGCACTTCCGCGAGCGACGGGAACCTGCACTCGGTGGGTGGTGGCAACAAAATATATATAGGGAAATTGGCTTGCTAATGCGTGGGACAGTTGTCCTATCGAATGTCGACTGAAACACTCGGATACGGAATGGACGGCCAATGTGCTTCTCCGTTTTGAAAGCGGAAAAGACGGATACTCGGGATCGACCAAGGAAATCAAGTTCGGTGAGTGGTTTATTTTTCTTACAATGGGCATCCGGCTATATACTCGGGGACCCCCTAGGTGCTACCATGACATCTCGCGACGAAGTCCAAGAGCGCATCAGGAGGGCTCAACTGGCAATTCTAAACCCGACAATCGATTCGCTGAGCTTCTTGACCAGCGATGAGAATGCTCAATATCGATCGCGTTCCTTCTCCCAAAATTGCGTTATTGTTGAGTTATCTGGAAACCAGCTCTCAGACCTGAATTTTGTCGATTTGCCAGGTAAGTATGAATTTGTGTTGATTGGACAATACCCCGATTATGTTGCCACCTAGGTCTTATTGCAAATGTATCCGACGATAGGAATATTGGCGATATTCAGCTGGTCGAGAAACTTGTTACATCGTACATCAGCCGCCCCAGTTGTTTGATTTTGCTTACAATCACTTGCGAAAGTCAGTTCTTCATACCCTCGAGTGTTGATGTCATCCAGAGCTGATTTTTCATAGGTGACTATGAGAACCAGGGTGCTGGTCGACTCGCCCGGAAGCACGATCCCAACGGCCGACGAACTATTGGTACTAGACTTTTTCCCTATTTTGAATCGATTGCGTGAATCTAAAATCAATCACGTTTATCTCCCCAGGTGTGCTGACGAAGCCTGATCGCATCGAGCACGGTTCAGAACTCCCGTGGATCTCCATGATTCGAGGAGAGTCCAATGCATTGAGGCATGG
>WSLN01000311.1:0-17926 GCA_019677355.1 Ceratobasidium sp. 370
CTGAACACACTGGTGTCCTTAGAATCACTTGAATCAGTACATTTAAGCATGTACAGCAGTGGTCAGGAGGTTCTCCATTTTCAGGGGGTGTATTTGCGGAATCTTCCCCCTTAGATCTCCTTCAATCGGACTGAGATTTGAACTGAAGCATCTCATAGATGGGTCGCATCTGATCCGCGCAGGGGAGCGACGTTTGTACAGTTGGTTTCACTAGTGTCTGTGGCGCTGATCAGGGGTTTTGGCCCCTATAATCACTTGCAGCCCCTCGTAGAGCGCGATTAAGAGCATGTAAGTATGCTCAGTCGACTCGCACAATCAATGCGCATCGATTGATATGCATATCATTATCTTTGGATGCATATCTAGGCTTTTATGAAGGCTGCGCATTCCCAGGATTATTTGCTGGGCAGTAATCAGGCACAATTTCTGTGAATACTGAGCCGTTGGGAGTACTGAAAATATCACTGAACTCGCATGAATTCTGCGCATTTAATGATGTATAGCAAGTACTGAATAACATAGCTCATGTGTGACTGCAGGTATGCAGGAATGCAGGTATGCCAGAATTACCAGAATCCTTGCCAGATTCTGGCAGGTTCAGGCTGAATCCTGCACCTGCACCTGCACCTGCACCTACACCTGCATTGCTGGAATTTGCCAGATTTTCAGTGGGGGATTCTGGCAAATCCTGTGCACCAGAATCTGGGGCAGCTCCCTTAATCTACAAACACCTTGGGTACTTGAACCTGAGGAAACACAAGTTATGTCGAAAACCTGAGGCCTGGGTGCTACACGGACAGTTGTCGGCCGGCCAGAATCGAGGCTGGGGCTCTTCAGCCCTGAACCAGGCCTGGTACCTGCCCCAGTGGGATGTTGCATTGCTTATTTGTTTTACAGCCTGAAGTTTCCCTCCCCATTGACAGGGAAATTTCCCTGTCCAGTGCAAACTTGTTCACTAGCTTGGAATGATCTTGCATCATACCTGTTTTTTGATTTAAATTTCCATGTCATTTGTGTCCCTCACAACTGGCTAATTGTGGGCCAATTGAAAGGTGCCAGGCAGGCAGACTGATATCCTTATACTGGCCAGATGTTCTGGCTCCTGGCAGGTGGGCAACAATGCCCTGCATCAGGAAAATGCCCCTCTGCTCTCAGAGCACTCTGGGAGCCACCTGAGAGTGCTGAGTGCTTCAAGCCCGGTCCCCTCTCTGCAGACAGTCCTAGAGTGCTCTGCGAGTGGGGGTGCCAAACATGTGCCCACACTCATTGGGGTGCACATACACAGTTTGTTTTCTCACTGTTATTTTTGGTTAATATATGCACCAATAGGTCCAGTTCGCAAAGTTGCCCTACCAATGCTCAGATGGGCACACAATGAGGGTGATTTGAGTAAGAACTTTCAGACCGAGGGGGAGCTGGTCAGATCACGTGATACTGGCACTTTGACCAGTCATTTTGCCTGGTTCTGCTTCATTCTCACTCATTTCTCACTCATTCTTGATGTGGAAAAAGCATGTATGAACCAAAGTATGTATTTAAACATATAAGAGCAGATAAAGGTAAAAATAACAGTTGGAAAGCAAACCGGGTATGTGCAGCCCAGTGACTGTGGGCACATGTTTGGTACCCCCATTCGCACAGCACTCTAGGACCATCTGCAGAGAGGGGACCGGGCTCAAAGCACTCGGCACTCTCAGGTGGCTCCCAGAGTGCTCTGAGAGCAGGGGGGCATTTTCCTGATGTGGAGCTAGTCCTGGTGTGTGGTAGAACCTGGGTGATTTATTGTACCTGGCCTGAACCTAAAATACAACCTGCATGCAAGGAGACCATGCATGTTTGAATCAGCCTGGTGGTGTTGCTAGAATTAGCTATGTGATATTAGCTAGTATTTAGCTGTTACCATTTGCTTGAGTTTGGTGGGGATTGCATGCTAGGACTGAGCCTGCTGCTTTGCCAGGATTGTCCTGTCAATCATGCTCGAATGATGCCTGTGGTTGTACTACAATCGGGCCTTTTATCCAGTTGGGTGTGTAGATGCATCCAGGGGGGTTTCACTATGCTCACAAGCATGATATTTGGGGTAGCTTGCACCTAGGTTGTGTTGCGCACCAGCATAGATATATATATGAAATAGAATGGGATATAGCATTGAACTGACAAATAGATCACATGCATGAGTAAAGAAATAGGGCAAGATACTTGAACAAGCAAAATTGAGACACAGGGGCAAAACAATCATTCCGCATCACAGTCAATCTATGCATCAATGTCAGCAAATAATCAGATCCGAGAGATAAGATGACACATACCAAGGCCAAGAGTAGCTGCCCCAGTCCCCAACAATACAGGATCATAAAATACACAGTCGTCTTGCCCTGTTGCACTGCTGTGTGGTGTCAGCATCCCAAATCTTGAGGACAATTGGCTCACACTGGATCTTGCTTGCAGCATTACTGGCGAACGATTCTGCATGTTGTTTTAAAGTCCCAGATGGCCACTGGGTATGGTATGATGCAGTAGTGGCCCTGACCCACACCCAATTGGATTGGGTCGCTTTTGTCAACTTGAGCCCAGATTCTGATTGTGTATAGCATGTGTAAAATTGCTGCTGCCACCATCTATGGCCAATATAAGGTTTAATAAATCCAGTGTCGGATAGGTAAAAACTCACAATGTTGTCTGCCCACAACATGCCCAGCCTGTGGGCCCACTGAATGCCAGTCCACATCCATAGTGGCCCCATTGGGGAGGTTGTCACGGTTCCAGCCAGTTGGCAGTCCGTCTTCTGGTTCACTGGTACCTGTTGCAGGCTCTTCTGCCTGGCCGTCTGTACACCTGGGCTCACTGTTATCTTGCCTGTTGCCTGGTGTGCCAGCATTGGGCACAGCACCAATGACTGGCATGGGTTGAGAGGTAGGGGCCCTGGAGTGCGGGGCATGTTGGTGAGATTCCGAATCCAGCTGCTCAGCCATCACAAGCATGGCCACACTGATGTCAACTGGATGGTCTTGAGCCTTGACAACAGTTGGGAAAGATGACTCGCCATTGATGGGAATCAGGAACCAGTGCAATCTAATGTGAGGTGGTGAGTCATTGATCTTTTTCCACACACCACTCATGTTTCCTGCTCTTGTTTCAATTTTTTCTGAAGCTTTACAAGCTTCATATCAACCCACTCCCAACACAATGGCTTGGTCTTTGCTGTCCACATGGTGATAGCATTGTACTTGACAAGATACATTCGCTGTAAGCCTCATTGTCAGTTTTCAAGTGATAGTGACCATAATATAAAACATACAAGGAATGCAATGCAGTGCACATGATCTTCCACGCATTGATAGCCTTGGGGGTATAACCTGTGGCAGGTTGTGTAAATGTTGGCTCCATCTTCAATAGATTTGTCAAGCCGAAAAAATTGTGAGTTCCAATGCAGGGTAGATTGTGTACAACATACCTTGTGCTTTATCTCTGAACAATGGCTACTAGCATTGTTGCTAACACCTGAAGTACACAGCTTGCTATGCCGAAGCTTGTGCATACAGCTTCTGGTACATTATATGCTGTGGGATTGTCGATTATATGTTTCTGCAAAACATGTTAATCAAGAGTTAAAAGTTATGAGTATAAAAACTTACCACAAACTGACTTGTTGTGCCTTGGATGTAGAACGGAAGGTTGGGGTCAAGCAGGCTACAGAGGATTCGATGTGAGATATGGTTCTTGAAGGTCAATGATTCTAAAAACCCATCAATTGTATTCTTCTTCACATCTTTACCAAACAATAGAACATGACTGTCAGCCGAACCATGAGAAACTGAACAGGGAGCTGAAAACGTGTATAAAATCAACAACAGAGCAACAATATATGCATATATAGTTAACTTACCTTGCAACTCTTAAATACATCATCCTTCAGTGTGTCATTAAGCCCAAATTCCTCACAGCACTAGTTAGCAAAGCTAAGGAGGTTGTCTGCCAGATTTAAAAATTTGAGAAAAGGCTGACAGTGAGGAAATGGTGCAGCTCACTTGTGTCAGCATTCACTGATGCAGATTGCACTGTTGGATCACCCTGGCCATTGTTTTGGCCATATTGGTGCTCATCCTCAAACTCAAGTTCATTGTCTTCAATATTGCTTGCAGCACCCATGAGAATACAGAGAAAAAAGAGGGACAGGCAGGGACAGTGGTGGTCGTGTTGAACTTGACCTGTAACTATGTTGACACGTCATGTAACTTAGGTCAGGGAGCGTTGCACAGTTTCTCAAGTGGCTTGATTGCATAAATGCATGGACAAATACGATTCACAGTACAAACATAAGATGATAGGAATACAATACATGGGTACGAACATGAGATGGTAGGAATACCATAGACATCACTGGAGAAAGGACATTAGAGATGAGGATGGTACAGTCAAGAACAGAGATGAGCATGAGGAAAAAGAGATGATCGTTGGTGCAGAGTCACGCCTGTCCCCAGTGCTGTATATCAAGTGAAGCATGTTAGTGGTACTGCAGCACTATATAGTATGTATCATACCAGTTTTTTTGCCTTGATTGCCTGAAGCAATCCTGCCACCTGCTTGCTGTTTCTTCACATTCAGCTGCACTTCGAGCCCAGTCTCCGCATCCACCTCAGCATCACCTGCTATTTCCTCCATGGCCTCGGAAACCACCCCCTTTGCTGCTTTTTTGGTGGCAGCCAGCCTGGCTTTTTGAATCTTTGTGGTACTTAATTTCTCAACCACTGAGGTGAATATATCTGAAATGTCTTGTTTGGTAAACCAGGTGCATTGAGCATAGAGGTGAGCTGGAAGTGCTTGTCGGACAAGTTGAGTGTTGTGGAGTGCATGTAGATTTAAAAAATATGTGTTATGATTGGAATGCCACACCCGATAACCTGTTTTGGTTGTCTCCTCGTGCTCCTCAACCTCGAGTACAACCCATGTGTTAGTGCACACTTGGTCTGTCATGCTGTCATGCTGTAGATTCACAATGCAGATTATGTCCGATCAAGAGTATTGGTGAGACAGATAACACCCAACAAGACAGGAGACATACAGGAACCAGATTAAAACACAAGGTTTCACTGCAAGAGACGACAGGCAAATCCAACACTGGATGCTTGGCCAGGTCAAGCACATACAATGGGCAGCAATGAAGTATGTGCACTGATTGTTGCTTAGGACACACTCAAAAATCGCTAGCACATGTGCAAACTATGTGCCTGGCACACATTCAATGTTAACAGAAAAGTAGCAATTAAACGATGCACTAACCTGATTGTCCTGAGACAATACATCTGTGCCAACCTGTATCATATTGCCTGAATGTGAGCTTGCTGATAGAATGTGGAAATATTTCACATGGGATTCTGGAGGATTGTGGCCAAATATGGCAGTGTTTTCTGTAAAAGTCGTCCAAGACTGTGGAGTCACCCTCACTTGCAACTTGACTGAGGTCTTGGGCCAGAGTTCAATTGAACCTTACACAGCCGACTGATGAGCCTGCCCAAGTGGATGACAAGGAGAAATGCTCATACCTGGAACAATCGCTTTCTTCTTTGTGATTCCAAGCAGCTCACGAAATATTGTGTTTGTGGACACAAACTCAGTGCCTGATCACCTGCTTGGACCCAGTGACCGTCTTCACACCAGTACCCACCTGGTAATTGGTAAGCACAGTTGAAGTGAAAAGTTACAGAGTGAGTCCGTACCTGAATAAACATGTTTTACATGCTCAAGGTCACCAAAGCACTGTGCTATGTCTTGTGAAGGTGCTTGGCAATTGCTGAATGTCGATGCAGCACAGAATATGCCATTGAACGACTCAAAGTGCTCTGTTGAAAACAGAAGCGCAGGGCCGAATCGATGGATGTATGCTGATAGGTGGGGCAGGAAGTGAAATTTTGGCTTGAGGATGATAATACTTGGGCTACACTGGGCCATCACAAGCAGAAAGTTGTGTATCATGGCTTGGAGCTCCTCCTGAAATATGAAAGTGATGTTAGCGGATTGCAAAACAAGTTCATAATATATACCATATATGTCTTGATGTTGTCTATTGGTGTGTACAAGAGCAAAGAACACAGTCGACCTAAAAGTGACCAGGCATCTAACACAGGGGAAGGGAGGAGATCGTAGCAAAGAAAACACCTCAGTTGCACAATCGCCTTGAAATGCTTGCTGATTATCAATCCTTGGTGCTGGCATATGTAGTGTGATTGAACCTTTGGAAGGTTCAAGCCAGAAATATTCACTGATGTGAGTCGACATTGAATACCGACATCTTTTTCACCTTGTCGAGTAAAAAGACTGATTGCCCCCAGTAATGTTTCATGACTCCTGGGAGCACCATATGAAGTATTTCTGTTGGTGTGTCTCTGTGGATATCAACGCCTGCACAAAACACATCAGAGTTGATCACGACTAAAGGGTATTATACATTACCATCCATGCTCAGTAGAGGATTCATGCAGTGGTTTTGTGCTAGCCAAAGCTCCATATTTAATATGTCACTGATCTCAGATGGGGATTGACAAGGAGTGTCTTTTGCTGCTGGTTTGTGGAGGGACTTGCCAAAATCAAGCATCAAGCAGGCAGTCAATGACTGGTTGAGCTAATGCATCTTTGACCCCTGTGTTGTGTGTGGCATTCTTGATCTTCTGTATGGTTTTTGGCAATACAGCTATGTCGAGTCACTCATTGACTAAATGCTAAGTATTGCTTGCAACCCTTCTGTTCCTGGTCTGCCTCGGCTAAAAAATTTAGCGATAATATGACAATAAACATGCAGAGCACACTTACCTTGAATAACAACTTATACCCATCCAGAGATTGCTTGTACTCATTGGTCCCACCCACGTCACACATCTGGCGGAAATGACTTGAAGTCAAATGGCTGCTGCTACACTCTTCAGCCTGCATCAGGTTGTCACCTGCCCAAAATAGCCTGAAGGGGCACACCAAGACCGCTTCTCCTGTTACACAGTCATAGGCAACAACTGGGTTTTCAAACGCTTCTCTACACAAATCATCAGTATTAGTTCAACTGTTGGTTGGAGACCTACTCAATTGATGCGCGTATACCCTGCATCAACTCAAAGGGCAATGCATGAAGAGAGGTTGATGCCAATCACATGTAATACTCAGACTGCAGCACTTCCTGTGGAAGTGCAGCATTAGATAGCAAGACCAATGTTTATTCCACTGCTTGGATACGTTCCCTGATGCATCATCCATAAAAATAATTAATGGAACTGAGTGTACCATGTGAGAACCTGCAAGGAATCACAAATGATGAGGCAGTTCAGCATGAAACTTAGCTGACGCATCTGGATATAAAACGATTTAGCATAGGTTAGATTAGCCTGAAATGACATACCATCGAATGCCAGCACTGCTGCGCAGGATTCTAATTCACAAAAAGATTCAAGAAATGTCAAAAGCTTGACAGTTATTTGTTCCCCACAAAGACATGAAGCCCTCTCTAGGATATAGTTAATGCTTTGACTATGTCTAATGGATTACACACTGCTTACCAGGGTGTTTGCTGCTAAATGCCCAATCGCATGAGGCTCACAGTTAGGGCCTACAGTTATCCAACAAAGTGGGATAAACCAGTCATGTGCTCGCCAAACCAACTTGCTGATGTACAACATTTAATTGTTATAGCACACACAAGGTGTAAGGAAACAGTCAGGGATATTGTGTACCATCTTATGGCCATGCCATGCCTGTGACATGTGCTTGCCATCGACATGAAGAAAAAAATTCATATGGGGTCAAACATGAGGATTGGAGATATCCTATAACACATAAAAAATGCTTGCCAGATCAAGGATGCTACACAGTTATATGACCAAAACTTACCTGCTTCAGACCCTCCAAAATTTTGTTAACATAAATCACAGTGCCAAATGGCGACACATATCATTTTGAAGGATCCCTGACACACAATTTAAATGATTTCTGGAACTTCCACAGTGCATAGTATGTTGGAATTGTTTCGCCTTGTGGTTGTTGTGCAAACTCGAGCATGATCTCAATGTGATGTCGACCAAAATGCACTCATCACGAGTTACATATAGCATCTGCAAGACACCACTGTGGTGATAAATATTGTCAGTAAAATAGTTCTTGTGTGTCGAAAAGTACTCACAGCTTTGCCAGGGAACAGCCTCCATTCTGAGTCTGAAGTTGGTGAATATGACATGTAGTGGGCAGCACTCTGGTGTTGTCATGGGATTTCACCTGCCAAGTTGGGTTCAGAATGATGTGGTTTAGCAAGGGCAGCTGGTACTCACATGGATCTAGATAATTTGAAGATTATTGAGCATCATGCAGTTAATTAATAGCCTTGCCAAACAATACACAATGAGAATCCAATTATTACATACTACGATTGGACTCTGTCTCCCAATTCTCATCATCAGAAGTTGACCCATGTTTGCTGTCAGCTGGCACCTCCACTCCATCTGCATCAGTTTCTTTGAGGGATTGCACAAAAAGGTCATCTATACTGCTACGATCGAAGTCAGGTTGGGAGTCATACTCTGATTTGGACTTGGGCACATTGCCAAGAGCATTGCTGTCTTGAGGAATGGCTGAACCATGAGCAAAATTGGGAATTCAGCTTCAAGTTCATGAGATGGGGGCAAGAGCAATGGGCGGAAGACTTTGTTTTCAAGGTGGGAGTTGACTTGGTTTGTGCTTGTGTCATGCTCACACCTCTGAGAGGTTTTGAATATGTCAGAATTACACAGTAACCAGTGGCTATGAACTAACTGTAGAAGAGTTTGCTGTTGTTCTATGGGTTGAATCCTGAAATTCCACATTATGACAGTGACTTTTGGTCACCTCGTGGTGTTTAACACTCTTCCTATCCAACAGCATTGGTTCACCAAATGCATCAGTGCACACTGCGCAGTACACAGAATTATGCCCAGTAGTTATAAAATCTAAGTGATTAACGTTCAGTTGGAAGCACATATATCAAGGTACACATGTAAGATACTCACCCATATGGGTATCCCAAGCAGTTGAGTGGGTTGGGCAAAACGAGTGTTGAGTGTTGGTGTTGAGGCAGAAATCTGGCCAAGGTAAGGGGTGATTCCAACCTTGAACCAGGGGAGTCTCCTGGGTGTAGCCCAGATGGCCATACCTGGTTTGAATATGTGTGGAAGCTGTCCTCCTGTCAGGCTTGAACACCCAGCTTGTTCCAGGTCAGGTGGGCTAACTTGGATTTAGTTTGGCTTGACACCCAAACCAGGCACAAGTTTGTTCCCAAGAGTATGTATGCTAGCCGTTTGCCAGCATGTCGACTGAAGTCACTAACGAGCTGGACAGAAGTCCCCTAGCTCTTCCCAACTTATGCCCTGTGTTCGATTGGAACCACCAAGTAGGTTATAGTGTGGCACATTGGGCCTGGTTCCTGTTCAGGAACAAGATATGTTGTCATGCCTTTCAGGCTCAAGAATGCGCCCAGTATCTTCCAGCAATTAATGAACAACCTTCTAGCTGACTTCCATGGAATTTTTGTGATTGTCTACCTAGACATCCTCATCTTCTCCCAGAATGATGAAGAACACACCAAACACATGCAAAAGGTCCCAGAACAGATGAGGCAGAACCACCTCCTTGTTCAACCCAAGAAATGCTGCTTCAGGGTCACAGCAGTTGATTACATGGGACTTATGATTGCCCTGGAAGGTACCTTGATGGAACAAGGGAAAGTTAAGGATGTCCTTGAATGGCCAGAACCCAAAACAATCAAACAAGTCCAGGCTTTCCTTGGCTTCTGCAACTTCTACAGGTGGTTCATCCCCAAATTCAGCACCAGTGCCCAGCCCTTACACAACCTAACCCAGAAAGGAAAATCCTGGCAATGGGGAGAAAAAGCACAGGGGGCCTTTCAGAATATCAATTAGGTGATTACTAAAGAACTGGTACTTGCGCCACACCCAGATCTGAACCAGCCCTACATCCTAGAAACAGATGCATCAGTCGTGGCAATGGGAGCAATCCATCAGTAAAAGCCTGCCCACCTATGGTAGGCTATGTAGCACTGTGTAGTGCCACGTTGCCTATAAGAGCTCTGTACACTGATACCCTGTCTGTAGTTGGGGTAAATTCTATGTAGTGCAATAGTAGGCTACTTCCACTGTAGGAATTCAGGGAACTTCCATGGTACTTGCCTGGGGTTCTACATTTAGTGTGACAGGAACGACGTGTAGGTACTGACCCAGTTCTGATAGAACCCCGTTGTTGTGTGATGTGAAACACAAGGAAGCACGATAATGTAGTACCAAAGGTACTACATGACCAAATAAGTACCATCTGTAGTTCGGCTTGCATTATAAACGGGTTCCCAAGGCACTACTTGGAACTTCAAGTAGGTGCTCTCCCAAACTCATTTCAAGTGCTATTGGTACGACAAGTGGTACTTATCGTACTATAAACAGGTCCTTTGTGTACTATTTTGGGGTACTTTTTGTACACAGCACAGCAAAAATTGCAGCACGTGACAGAAAATTGATTATTCTCAACTGAGGTACAATTACCACATTTTATGTACATACACCAGTGCGAAGTGAGAGGGGATTGTGATAGACGCGTAACGCAAAAACAACGAGCGAAATCGATAAGTGGATTGGCGAGAAAGAAAAGAAACAAAATTGGATTTGCTGCAATCATTTTGCATGATGTAAGCAACCTCAACCGCCCACCGTTCTCCACGACAGCCTGTTTCTATTCTAGAGCGAATCTACTTGGTTTTTTGGCACCATGGTGGCCACTATATCACCCTTGAAGCATGCCAATATAATCTTCTTGAAACTAAAGGGTCTGAACGACTGTGCTGTGGCGAATAGGCTGACTGGGGTGCACGACACAACTGTCGGTCGGATCTGGTCCAGCTATCTGAGGGGCGACGATATCTTCACACCAAAAAAAAGCACTGGTCATTCTTGTAAACTTGATGAATCTGAGGGCTGCTGGGCTGCGTTGTTGATGTCTCGTGGTGTGGTCAAGACTGTGGCTGACCTGAAGCACGACTTTTTCCCTAATGTCAGCACCGATACGCTCCGACGGCGGCTACATGAGCTCGGTTTTCACATCTATCATAGATATAGAGTCCCATTCCTCAACTGCAAGAAGCGTTGGAGGCGACTGCATTGGGGACGGTTGCATTTGACATGGGACAAGGTAGACTGGTCTAAAGTCTGTTTTTCGGATGAGTCTATGTTCCCTGTTTTTGGAGTTGGAGGGCCGGATATCTACTATAAGAAGGTTGGTGACCCCGTGAAGCCAGAGCATTCAAAACAGGTTGTCAAACATGGCAGTGGCCATGTTATGGTTTGGGGGGATATCACACCAGACGGGGTTGGCCGATTGCACCTTATAGATGGCACGCTGACGGCAATCAAGTACACCGAAATCCTTTCCAACGAATTCTTCCGCCCCCTCCTTAAGTCCCGCACTCGAATCTCCTCAATAATATTTCAGCAGGACAACGACCCGAAGCATACTGCTCGACTGACGAAAAAGTGGTTTCTTGATCGTCGGCTCCGTGTCCTTCCCTGGCCATCGAACAGCCCAGATATGAACCCTATTGAGCATGTTTGGTCATATCTTGACGCTGCTGTTCGCACTGAACAGCCCCAGCCAACAATCTGGGCAGCTGTACAACAGCAATGGTACAAGATTCCCCCTAAATATATTCATAGTCTCTACAAGTCAATGCCCTGCCAAGTAGCAGTGCTGGTAAAGGCAAAGGGTGGGCACACTAATTACTAAAAACATTGATTGAATGTGAGTAACTTCACCTATTTTTTCTGGATGCCGAGATCGCTCGCTTACATCATGCAAAATGATTGCAGCAAATCCAACTTTGTTTCTTTTCTTTCTCGCCAACCCACTTATCGATGTCGCTCGTTGTTTTTGCGTTACGCGTCTATCGCAATGCCCTCTCACTTCGCACTGGTGCATGTACATAAAATGCGGTAATTGTACCTACAGTTGAGAATGATCGATTTTCTGTCACATGCTGCAATCATTTTGCTGTGCCGTGTAGTACTATTAACTCTTACATTTTGTGCTTGTTGGGTAGTTATTTTGTATTCGTTAGGGGTCATGAGAAAAAAAATCATACAAAAAAGTATCAGAGGTGAGAGGAAAAGATAAAGACTGTCCGTCGAGCATGCATGCTGCGTTCCTACTTAGCCTTCTTACTTGTGGTCTTAGCCATGTTCTTCTTAGCAGTTCCAGCCTTGGTTGTATGCTTCGCATTGCCCGTATTAGCCTTCCCTTTCTTGGTTGTGGCCTTAGTCGTTGTGGTTGCAGTTGCAGTCTCAGCCTTGCCACCAGGAGTGGCTTTTGCCTTAGCCGGCAATGAGCATATATTAATAGTTACCTTCACTTGGGAAGGTAATATCTTACCTGCTTTCTTCTGCCCCACCCCCCTTTGGTACCAGCCAGCTCTTCCTCTGCTTCTTCCTCTGTGAGATCAGACTCAGTCTCAGTCTCAGGCCTGGCCTTCTTCTTTGCCTTGGATCTGGTTTGTGCCTTCTGTTTGACCTGGGGAGTGAGAACCTGATCGTCAGTCATGAAAGCAGGAAGGCAGCTCATGGACTCAGGGTCGAGGTCTTCGATGATCTTGCAGATGGCGTTGGCATCAGCAGAGTTGTGAGCGCCAGCAGGATTGGAGGCAGGGGTGGAGGTTGGAATGGCAGTTGAAACAGTGGCAGCAGCGGCAGCAGGCAGATGAGAACTTGCACGATTCGTATCTGGGACTGAAGCAGAGGTAGCGGCAGCAGTGGGAGCGTGAGAGCCAGCACGAGTGGTACAAAGAACTGAGCAGGGGTAGGGGCAACAGTGGCATTGAGGTTCTTGGCAGACAGGGCACAAGTAGGGATGGCAGCATGATTAGGGGTAGGGGTGGGGCACATCTTAGGGCGAGGACAAGAGGCAGCTGGGGTAGGCATAGGAACAGCATTGGGGGCAGGTTTGTTATGAGCACCTGGGGTGGTGCCTCATCTGTGGCCATGGTGGTCAGCCTGGGTGAGAACAGGAGCAGAAGGGGGAACAGGCAGCATGGACTCTGTCACCTCCATGTCCTTGTCAGTGCTGCCTTCATCATTGTCATTGTCATCGCCGTAGCCATCGCCATTGCCGTTGCTGTTGCCTTCGCTGTTGTTGTCGTCAGCATCAGCATCTCCATCATTGTCATTGTCATGAGCATCTGGGAAATATAATAATGTAATAAGGTTGTGTGAGACAAATGAATTCAGCTTACCATCTTGAATTGACATCATGGTTGTGTTGTGTGCGAACATCTCGACAGGATCTTTGTCTGCGGCTTGGGCAACCTTGGGCCTCATTCCTCCATTTGCTGGCACCAGCCCTGGCGCTGCCCCTGCCAGTGTGGGTATTTTCTTTTTCTCCACCTCCTTGTCTCTCTTGACCTTATCGAGTGTGCGTTTTGTTACTTGGGATGAGCTCTGCAGGACAATGAGGAGGAAGGTGTTGATCGGCCAGTATGGGTCATCAAAGTTGTGGAACTCGGGGAACACCTTCAAGAGCTGGTGAATTGATGTTAGATTGATATAATAAATAAGGTTAATTGCTTACCTTGTCCTGAACTGCGTGAGCTTGTTAGATGGTGTTTTCCATAAGGTTTTGTCATGTCCATGTGACACCGAAATCGACTGTGCTTAGTGACACGCTGTGGCCAAAAGGTTAGTTCTGTGCTAATCAAAAAACATGGAGGTTTATACATACTTTTATGAGCTTGTACGGGGCCCTCTCAAGCCCAAGCACCTTTTGCACATTATACCTGTTCTTCCCGCTCCTCCTGGCTGTGCCTGGAGGCTTATCACTGAGCTTGAAGGTAATGCGCTCCCAGTGAGCGGCCTCGGAATCGACTGGTTCCACCTCCGATTGGGGAGTTGTGGGATTTGGACTGGCACAAGCCATTGCCGCAAAGGCACGAAATGTGGTTTTGAAGTTAGCTGGCGGCAGGGGAGCCAGTGCTGGCACTTCAGGTGCTTTACCTTGGCCTGGGTCAGTGTATGCAAACTGCTCGACAAAAAAACAGATACCTGGACCAGTGCCTGAGCAAGCAGCAGCTAGAGTGCAACATGGTGGTTATTAGTCAGCGTGAGCTAGCTGAGAGCTGGAAACAACCTACTGCAACTGGCGAGCTGTTGTACAAACGCAAGCATATCCAGGGGAAATGTAGCCATGATACGAACAAGTCAAGGTGGATGTTGGAAGGGAAGTGAGAGAAGCAAAAAAAAAAAAGGGTGCCTGCCTTTAAGGCAGGCAGCAGACTAAAATGACCCTAATATAGTACAAATCTGAGGGAATGAAGCCTTTCGAATCAAATTGGCATTTACCATTCTGGTATGTAGAGTTGCTGCGTCACAATGCATGGTTTAAGGGGACGCATATATCTGTATATTTTTTTTGTTACGAGGACAAGACAGGGCATTCCAGAGCACAAGCAGAGTCCAGTGTGTACACATTGGAACAAACATCCGAAAGAAGTAGAAGGAATAAACACAGACAAGAAACATTGGAAAGATTCAAACAGGCACTACTCCACCTTGGTCAAAGTCCCAGTGGCCTGGCCACACCTCGCGAAATCAGTATAAGCCACAGGGCTCTTGTTGGATGCACATTCAAAACAGATGGGAAGCATGTGAACGCAGCCGAGGTTGCTACCCGTCTGTGGTGTGATCATCTCGACAGGGCCGTGATGCAGCACCAGGTGATCAAACAACTGGAATGGTGGCAAGACCAGACGAGTGTGCACAACAGGCTCCGATGGGCGTCGCATCGAACTGGCCATAGCAGCACTTGGGTATCCAACTGGACTCCCATACAGCATCTCTTCTGGCTTGCTCACCATTTCTGGTGTTGGGGCCTGTGTGCCAAATTCGTCGTAACCATGCAGTGCATCCGATTCAGAGCTAGTTTCAGAGAGTGCGAGTGATGGTGTCGAACCCTTGGTGAAGACAGTTGATAGTGGGGAGCTCAAGTGAGCAGGGCTAGCATTCTCCTGGAGGCTCGACAAGGTCGGGTTTTCCCGTACACCGGACTGGCCAGGTGAAAAGACTGAGGGCGGGGACATTGTAAGAGTTGATGAGCAGGTGAAGGGTAATTGGGGGGATTGGGGGCTGGTGCAATGCATTTGCGCAAGGCCTCTTGTCCAACCCAGTGACACCAGTTGAGAGCTGTACCGAGGACACATTCACATTTTCCAACCTTGAGGACTTCAAGCCCACTTAACCTGTAATGGTAATGTTAGCATTTGTTCAGGATAATATACCTAAAACGACACTTACTTAGCCTGGGCCTTGTTCGAAAAGATGCTTGTTGGGCAACACAGTACCTCAGTCACAGGCCACCCCAACCTATGCACAGGTGGCTCCTGACTTGGATCCGTCTCCTTGACTCCTGTCATTACCCACTTCACAACCTGTTTGCTGAAGACACCCTCGCTTATTGACACACAGTCGCTCCACAGGGTAGTGCAATATCCTAAAATTTAGTATGTGGTGCCTCTATTTTGGGTGGTAGTCTCCTTTCAACATGATTTTTCTGAAAAATCGCTAGGTTGATCTTGGATTTTTGGGTCTTCCAGCAGCCCAAAAGGAGACACCAACCTTTTTCAACATGAATTGACACAAAAAATTACATTGGTATGAAATGCCTTCTATGCATTTTTCTCACAAAACTGCTATCCGAGTACATATATTTGGTGAGAACTACCACTCTTGAAATTTTGCTCAAACATCCCAAAATTTGGTGTTTTTGTCTCCCACAGTGCTCTTGTCAGGTTTTGGGACGCTCAGGCAAACTGGGGATGGGCAGGGACATTGGGAGGCAGTATGCCCATTCAGGATTGTGTGCAAAGGGGCCGACAAGCTGACTACTGGTATATTGATGTGGATGCGGTGGTACCAAGTCCTCCTAATTGCTACGGTTAGCACAGCACCTGTAAATATTAATGGATTAAATTATGCACCGTAACCAAGTGCTCAAAGTGACCAAGAGCGAGGGAGCAAAGCAAGCAGAGTGGGGATGCTGCTGCACACAAGCCAAGTCGCACGCCTGACCCGTGAACGGTCATCTCAAGAACAATGTTGGGGGGAATTTAATGAATGGCACATGTCAGTGAGCAAGGAGGTCAGCTGGGGACAATAAGTGTTTGCTCACCGAGGCACATCTTCTGCTGAGATGACACAGATGGGCATCCGGGAAGCTTGCCCCATGCTCGGGGCCTATGTTGTATGTGCTATGAACAATAGAAAAAAGTTAGGGTGGGGCCTGAAGCATGGGTGGGATACATACATTAGTATGCATTTCGGGCAGCAGGCTGAGGTGTGGAGGAGAGGCAGAAGGCATGGGTGGGTCACGTGCCCAGGTCAACACTGCTGCCTTCCTTGATGTTAAAATGACTCTGGGGATTCCTGATGATACACTCACCTCATGACATGGATGAATCCTCCGACTATGGCTATGACTCAGAAGGCTGTTCTGAGCTGGCATACAGCTGCCCCTGCTGCTCCCAGAAGCTGAGCCAACACCAGATTGACTGGCACCTTGATGAGCTTGTTGACCAGATTGTCTTGTCCTCATTGGATGCCAAAATGAGCAACAACGAAGGCTCCAATGCTGGTGACCTTTCCATGGCCGCCAATGACACTGGCCCTGGCAGTGTTGAAGCCTTGAGTGCCAGCAATAACATCAGCAAAGACCAAGGTACATACCCTCCACCTTCGACATATCTGCTAACAAAATCTTGGTTTATTCCTCAGTGCCGGAGCAGGTGCCCATCGACATTCTGAATTATGTCGACCCTGTGATTCTCCCATTGCTCAGTAACTAATTGAATATTATATATTACACCTGTACTAACATTTACATCCAGCACCGATGTATCAGCTGCTCCGGAATCCTCCTGTCATGATCAACAATTAGGCAGATCCCAACAGGGACGAGGCGTCTGAGGCCAATGATGAGGCATCTGAGGCCAATGACAAGGCATCTGGGGCCAACAACGAGGGGTCTATCATTCATGACAAGGCCCCAGAGTACGTGGAACAAGAGGTGCCCCCTGGACTCAATCCCGACGATGAAGCCGATCTTGCCGACGACGAGCTCCACATTTTGTTTGATGAAAACATGGAGGACTTGGAGGATCACGAATGGATTGAGCTATGTAATTTTGTATATACACTGGCTCACATAAGTCGTGTCCCACGTGACCCAAAACGCTTGCAGAGTGAATTGCTTGCGGAATACTGTATATATCACTTGGATCAATTAATACAGCTTGTAGCGACTGATCTCCTCTATCCAACAATGTACATTACGATAGGATTGGATGCGGTTTGAGGTAGTGGCTGTGACACTGCTTGCAGATGTTTGGGACAAGACTTATGTGGGCTGCATACACCCTGTGCCCCTTGAATCCTCCCACGCGTGTAGTTATACATACCCCCTTGCTCTACTCTGGTCTATCACACTAGCCATGGCCGTGTACACTACCGATGGACAGAAGTCCCAAATTCTAACAATGAAGAACCTCGGGATCGCGAGCAGTGTTGTTGCTCGTGTTGTTGGTGTCCACCGTAGGACAGTCAACCGAATCTATCGCCGCTACCTTAAACCACGTGCTACATATCCCAAAGCCATACGTACAGGTCGTCCACGCAGAATGACAGCCAAAGATGATCAGTACGCCATCATTTGTCTTGCCAAACTGCACCATGGCAATGCTACCGAGCTTCAGCGCCAGTATTTTCCCCACCTCCACCCCGAGACAATCCGCCGCCACCTCCGAGAACTCGGACTCATGGCCTGTCGGCGTCGTCGCGTTCCCTCGCTTACAAAGAAACAGAGATCAGCTCGCCGTGGC
>WSLN01000312.1:0-17910 GCA_019677355.1 Ceratobasidium sp. 370
CTCGCTTCATACATGAAATGGGTCCGCCTGGTAGCTCGTGCCATGGGTGATCCTTAGCCTTGATGTTCTCCTTCAAGACTGTCCACAAACAAACCCTTGCAGGAAGTTGGAAAGGTCTTGGCGACGCCTCAGTGTGTTTGTCCCACAGCAGAAGGAATTGCTGCTCCATCTCGGCCACCAAGTCAGCCACAAGCTACAAGACGAACTCAATGTGTGCTTCATTTCATGGTGCAGATGCAGACACCCAACCCACCTGGTAGAAACGCCCCTTTGTGATCTTTCGCCAAGAGGCTGCATTGAAAGTGGGGCGAAGCTGAGGATGTTGCATGGCAGATCCAATGGCATTTGCAAGGTTCAAGTCTTTAGTGAGGTTGCTCAGCCCTCGCCTCACCGACTCATTGGGGCCAGCGAGTCGATTCCGATTGGCTTGGAAGGTCTCAGTAGTAATCTGACCCTGCTCTTTGAGTCGCAGCAGGTGGAGAATGCCTAAGAACCGGTCCACCTCTCGACACTCAAGCCTCAGCGGGGACTCGTTTCCTGCATGCATCATGGAAAGAAACTCAGCAGGGTACCGTCGCTCCAGTCCTGGGCCAAATTCGTTTAGGCAAAGCTCAGCTCGTGTGGTCAACGTGACTGACCACGATAGTACACATCTGCAAACCACCAATGCTCCTCTGGACTGGGAAGCCTTTTGCAGGCCTGCACACGGTGCTGCCCATGGTACACAAGCAGTGTGATGTCTGTAGGAAAACTGGGAGCTGCACCTGTGTGAGATAGTTGTGTGTTCGGTCCAACCAGCGTCTCCCACTGGGCATCATCCTCAATCAGCACCTTGATTGGGTGTGCTGCTCGGTCGATGCCCTGCTCAAATGCTGTGGAAAGCAACCCCACCCAGTCCTGATCGATCAAGCACTGCTGTGGATGAGGGGAAACTTGCTTCAAGCCAACAATGAATCGCCCAACGTAGTACTCCTGTTCAGCCAACACAATGACATCATGTGGTGCGATATTTGAGACGGAATAGCCAGTTTTGCTCATGCTGAAATGGTATGCGATCAGTAGCCGAGGGGTATGAGGTTGGAGTTGTCATTCAAGGGACATTATATGTGGGTGTTGAACATGTCTTCTGGGTCCTCGAACAATATTGGAACGGAAACATTACATGACACCCCATCAGTTGCCATTCCAGTTTTTGGACAATCCAGATAATCTCATCGCAACAGTTTGCCCTGGATCGAAATCAAGACTAGGCTTAACCGATTTCAACTATTAAATGTGTGGATGGTCTGAGGATTCTGGGACATGGAAATGTACTGGATTTTGAATGGCCCCAATTTAATGAATTGCTCCGGCTCAGATGTTAGCACTCGCAACCAACCAACCAACCAACCAACCGACCTTTCACCACTCCACTACAGCCTCCCAACACTTGGCTATTTACATCCCTCACCTGCTGCTGGCCCACACAAACACCATGTAAGTTCGTTTGCCTTATGTGACCAGTTCCAGAAGCACCAACCAGCATGACACCAGGCTGCATTTTGGTGCCTCAAAACGAGAGTGGTGAGTTTAAACCTTTTCATGTCACAAGTGGACACTGAGTGGACGGACCTAGGTCTGCTGAGAGTATTCGTACATGCCATGAGGAGCCACTGGGCACCAGTATTGATCCAACCCCCCCACCTCTCACCCCAAAGCCTTCAGCCGCACCCCACAGGTCTCAGAGCAAGTCAAGTGGTTCGGGGTCCTGCAGACTGTCAGCCACCCCATCTAAAAGGCTGTGTCCATCTGGTTCTTTCTTTCAATCTCTGCACTTTCAGCCCACAAGTCCATGGTACTCTGAACCACCTCGGTTTGCCACACCAAAACTCCCCACGCAATCCTTGCCTGGTTTCTCCAGAGGAAAGTGAGTGCAGGCGAACATCTTTTGACTGCCAATGTTGACCAGCTACAGCTCCGTTGACACAATTCAGACTGCCTCGGATGGTTCAGTTGCAACCACCCCACATGTGGATGTGAGCACAAGTTGTGAAGTATCTCGGCCCCCAAGTGAGAGGTAGGGATGATTGCCACTCTCTTTTGGCAAGACGTTTTGCTAAAAGTAGGTGCGATGGCAGTAGAGTACCCTCAACCGACTGCGTTGGAGCCAAGCACAATACAAATATTAGACTCCCATCTATTACCCGATCTGGCTGGTGAGTTTCCTACCTCACAGCAGCATTAATCACTGACTTGCACGAGGGCTGGCAATCTAATTCTCAACACAATCAGGGTACCTACCAACCTGCCTAAGCCAATGGAGCCTGCCAGGAAGAAGCAGAAGACAGAACATTTCAGGTGAGCAAAATAGAAGACATTGCAGCTGGATTTCTTTCAATAAAAACAACTAATATTTTGTACCTGCCTCTGGCATTCTTGCTTTGCCCTCACTTGGATCCCACCGCCCTGGTTCCCTCTCTTTCCAGCTCCCCTTCCATTCCATGTGTCATGAATCCTCCCTCGACAAGCATACCGCCTTTGAGTCCGCCCCCCTTCAGCTCCCCACTCAGCAGCCTACCTTCCAGCCACTCTCCAGCCAACCACCATGTCACGATTCACTCAACGCCAGACTTGGTGCACATTGGTCCATCCTTCGGTGGGCCCCATTCCAGGGATTTCCTGTCATCAAGCCCTCCCCCGAGCTCATCATTGTCAAGCCTCCCCAGTTCGCTAGCTTCAAGCCCTCCCCCCTCTTGCTTTGCCCAAGCTATAACTGGGGCACTTGATTCTGGTCCTCAGTGCATTGAAGGTCGGACCACACTCCATTCGCCAAGCCCATCTCGCAAAGGACCCATGGATATGGTGGTTGGCGACAATGTGGATGTTGTTGTTGAGCAGGAGAGTGATATTTTGGTGATCTCCAGTAGCTCGGACTCGGGCTCGGACTCAGGCTCAGACTCAGGATTAGACTGTGCGATGAGCCAGGAAGTCGCTGAAAGTTCTAACAGTGATGGGTTGTCAGACAGGTCAGATAGCGTGTCCTCGATCTCCATTGTGAGCGAGAATCCTGGCTTCAATGCTGGTCAGAAACATTGGTGGAAACAAGCAGGTTGGATGCTTGATGATGCCATGGAAGAAACCAGACTGGACCCTAGTGATGAAGAGCAAGGAAATGGAGCACCGACTATTGAAGACCCCACACAGCTTGGTGAGGACGAACATGGGTCGGGACTGGATGACCTTGTGGACCTGGATGGACAGCCTGACCACCCGCCCCTGGATATGACCACTGGAAGAAGATATCAGGTATTTGGCAGCTCCTCGGCTCCAGCCGAAGCAGACGGTGGTGTCCAGCCAAAAGGGAATACACCCAACCAAGTGCTGTGAGTTTACGATTGCACTGTGCGTTAGGCAGACTCTTTTGTCTCTGATAAATGTTGCAGTGCATCCCAGGCATCCCACCTTCCATCGCTTCTTGACTGTCTGAAGTACCACCTGGACTGCACCCGCTCCATGCTTCTCTGGGACACTCAAAGCGAAGACGATCCAATTTGGGATTTTGAGCATGCACCTATGATAGGAGAGCACGTCGTCAATTTGGTATCACAGTACCTGTCGTATCATGCAAACCTTAGCCACACTAGTGGCCAGGTGACCGTGGTGGTACCTCCTTCCGTCCACCATGCTGTGTGTGTCCACGACCCAGGAGTAGATGTGCAGAAGCAAGTGTGGACTCAAGAGTTACCACCTGCGAGGATAGTGCTGCCAGTTGTGGACCTGCAGAACTTGCATTGCTATGTGTGGTACGGCGATACCGAACTGGAAGATGGCAAATACTCGATCACCCTGAACTACCTGGACTCCCTTGCTAGCCCAAAGCCCAAGATCTGGTATACTCGCTTCGCACAGGTGCACAAAGTGGTTACACATCTTTTTCCAGGTTTGAATGGTCTCATCAAGGGGAAGCACCATGATATTCCGGGGTACCAGCAGCGGCCAGGAACCTTGGACTGTGGGATATTTGTCTGCCAGGCTATCTCAGCGGTTGTTTTCGGTGCAGTGCAATCCTTATATCACCTGCTATCGGTGGAGGAAGTGCGCCGGAGGATCGCATGCATTCTGTTATCATGCCGACAAGGCGTGCTAGAGGACCTGTCTCAGGGGGTATGCTCGCCCGCGGTTGTGCGTTTGCACCGTGTAGCCACCCAGCCACGACCAGCACCATGGACTGTTGCCCCAACTGGGAGCAAGAGTGCCCCTCAGCACCTTCGTACAAGCGTAACTCCAATCTCTTCCCCCAGGAAACCCAAACATGACATGGAACGTTCTGTCTCGTTCAGTGCCATTTCCCCCCTCCTCTCGGATGAAGACACAAAAGAGCGCCTTCCATATAGCACACCCCGATTTCAATCGGACCACCAGAGGGAGACTAGTGCACGGTCTGGGTTCTCATTTGTCCACGGACGCCGCAGCGTATACCCATTTCCGAGTGCTCTGGAGTATAAGTTTGACTCGTTTTTCGACGACCTAGAGAACCAAACAAGCTCTTGGCCAACAGGCAAGATCTCAAACGGGCAGGGGCGGGACCATGAAGCACTGCTCCAGGCTGCCCTTCTCTCCGATCCCACTCATGCGCGACCAAACCATCCCGGGATTTCTATAGTCGACGGGGGCATGCTCCAGGCAAGCAAGGGAAAAGAATCGAGTCTCAGCTTGAAGGAGTACGTCAGTGCTATACGAGATGTCGACGCTCCGACTAGAGTTCGCGCATTCTTGACTGGTCAGGTTCAAGGAGAGCAGCTAAGCCTAAACTGGCTCAAGGACGCGATTGATCTCGATGAAGACTACATGGAGGCAGCCGTCGATGTGGATTCCCTCTCTTTGACTGTTGATGACCCAGAGTTCTCAATGCCTGTTGCCATCAATGCATACCCATCTCGTGCCACTACTCTGAGTACAGACAATGGACTTCGTGTTCTGGTGGATAACAAGGAACGCCCACTGAGCCACTGTAAGTCACACTCACACCTTCAACGGTCAAGTGCAGAGGACTGACAATGCTGACCGGGACACCAGTTCTCAATTTCACCTGTTTCACCCTTGGCTCCAACAACCAGTTCCGTGTCAATGCCTTCTTCCCCTGCTATGTGGTGCCCAGACTGAACAATCGTCGCTATCGAACATTCATGGAAACCAAAGACTATCAGCTATGGTATGATAAGGTGGTGTTAGGTGCCTTGGAGCTTGCCTTCCGGAAGTCACCACCAAATCTACGCCTAGCATTCTTGCAGGCACAGCAAGAGCTTCCTGCCAGTTACTCGGCAGCCGTTACAAAGGTCCATGGGCCTGATGGGAGCCGTAGCTTTGCCGGATACAAGGTCACACACGAGATCCTGAACTTGATGATACCAGAGATGAGACACATAGTGAACACAACGGTGGAGCTCGCAAGGTTCCGAAACTACTTCTTTCACATATGGGGTATCAACCTCAAAACGGTCGGGCAGAACATCCCTGGATGAGCTGGCGGAAACCCGTTGCGACACATTTTCCGCACGTATCCGATAGTGCCATGGGAGAGGCAAAACCCTCGGGATGTGTTCGTGGACTTTGCACTTGAGGTTTTCATTCACTCCGACAGACTTCAAGCACAGGTATCCCACATGACCATGATCTGGAACCAGCAGACGATGGCCAAACTCATGGGGTCCACTTATCAGACACCTCAACATGATGCATACCTGCACTCACCAGTTGTGGGTGGGCTTAGGGCTCTTACGCGAGGAAAGGCCTCCCAGTCGGTGGTGAAATATCAATGTTACCAGAAGGACAAGGAACAGACCTACGTCCACGCCGACAACTCGATTGGCACAGCCTTCTCTCCGCTGGATGCCTTGGGGTTCACCAAGCGCTACGCCTCCCAAATGACAAAACTGAGAGAGGCCTGGAGCTACAAGGGCTCATTTGGTGTCCGGGCAGAGTGGAGATGCAGTGCTTGGGCAGCCCATACCTTGTCGAAACAAGACCCTTCAGAGTGGTTACAAAGGTTCATCGAGGCAGAGGCGATTGTAGGTTCAAACACAGCGTTAATGCCTTTGGAAATCTGAATGTCTTTTTCAGGTGGCGCATCCAACCGTACATGTCTTCAATTTCAAGACTTGTTCCCTCCAGTTGTTTCGGAACCTCCTGTTTCGTCAGCAGCAGCTAACAGCTCGGCAGCGAAACCACGAGTCTGTGCAGTTACTTGCAGCCGTAGTCACATATCTTATCAAAGGGTTGGTCAAGCGGCCAGATGACATGAGCTCAAGCAGAACCATGGCCTCTCGTCTTCAGCTCCTCCAACGAGCGCGAAACTACGGCTTCCCTACACTACAGCCTCACATGCTATCGGAATGTCTCACAAGGCTTGAGGGCCAGGTCGAAATCGAACAGTGGACCATCCTGAACTTCCTTAATCGCAAGCAGCCTAGTGGTGCACGCCTCAAATCCAGCGCTGCTCCCGAGAAGCACAACCGACAGTCCTCCGAGTCACCTCGGCACGTGGACAATCTGGCAACAGGAACTCAAGACGATCCAGGCAGACCCAAGCCTTTGACCATACTTGGGGTTGGAGTGGAGAAGCTGAGTGAGAGCGACGTGAACTGGGCTCGACATTTGATCAATGTCCGACTGTCGACTTGGTTATGGGAACGATTTCCCGAGCACCACCTTCAGAGGACCCCAGATGCAACTCTGCTTCACGGCCCTTGGGCGCTATCCAACTGGAAAACGATTGTTGCTGAGGACGTAGAGCGAGGTTTCCGCAAGAGAGCTGGAAAAGGTTTTCAGGGGGTAGTGGAACAGCTTCTTCCCATAGGGTGGGTCGCTCATAGCCAAAAGGGCCAATGGAGAACCTATCAGGAGGCCATACTGGACCGTATCCGTAGGCGGATCCTCGGTCATTCAGGACCTGATGCTCAACAGTATGCCATGCTGCTTCGAGAGGCACTTCTACAGCACCTTCAGACTTGGGAGTACCTCCCTGCAACTCAGCAGCATAGGGTCTGGGTCTTCCAAACTTCGGGAACGCATCAGTGTTTCATGCTGCACAGGAGTGCAAGTGTCCGGTGTCATCAACCTTGACATTGAATTATGTGATTTGGATACCTTTTTTTTTGTCTGGTTTATTTCTGTGATTCAAGTAGGTTAGGCAAACTCAGTATGTAGTCAATACCTTAGGTCTAGTAGCTTGTGCACTGTACTTCCTAGTGTCTCCCAGGAATGTTTTGTTTTCTTGTTCTTGTTATTTCCCATTGTATGCTCCCTCTTTGCTTGCCTTTTTTCCTCTCAATGTTGAGACATACCATTCAGCATTTATAAGTTTATATGGCAGATATTTCTTGATGATGGAGAGAAATCGTCTACAACACAACAAACAGTGTTTTTTCTTTTTTCCCTACAATCATAAACTGCCCAGCAAAATGATTGCAGCATGTGATCTGAGTAACGAAATACAGTAGCTATGAAAACACAAGTACACCAACAGGAGTGTGTCAGCGTTAGCTATGAAATACAGCAACTAGCCAACGAATCAACTGGTAGAATGTGGAGAAAGCTGCAAAAAAAAAACGCTCTTGTAGTATTACAACTACCAAGCTAGAACTTTGCACACCTGCACTGTAGCCCATACATAGTACATATGTGAGCAAGATATTGCATCTACACACTGACCCAATGTCTGGTTATGGCACATTTGTTCTGGGGTGTTGTCACTCAAATTCCATGCACCTGCCCTCCAGCTACATAGACATACTTGAGCACACATAGCGTGCACAATGCAGGTATATCCGGCTCTATCTATAACTTTAACCATTGCCCCATCAGCAGTTTCTAAATGGCTCTGGGCACTGTGGCCGAACGTCGGCTTGACTTTGCTGGCTGCCATGGACATCTGACCCCAAGGATCCAGCTATCCAACGTGTATAGTGAGTATTGCTTAATTGATACTCTACATGTACAAATGAGTTAATCTGAAGGACATTGGCTTTGGCCAATCGCTTGAACTGGCTTGCACCAATGAGAAAACAATTGTTCATGATAAAACAAACACCCAAGTGCTGAACAAGAAGCTGGGGATAGGGTCGTATGTCCCACAGTTGACGACACCTTCACAGGCAGGCAACAGAGTTGGTCAGGGTTGATAAAGCGCCTGTGCCCGGCACCATTAAGGGATAGTATCCCCAGTGAATGGTCAATCATGGCTGAACACACAAGGAAAAGGCCTAGTCAGAAAGAGGAAATCCACTCAAGTATAAATATAAGTTAGCCTACATGTTCCAAACTAAATCTCATCAACCACCTTCGTACACTCCGCCACAATGCCAGCAACCACTCACTCCGCTTCCAACAGAGCAATGGCAATACCAGAACTCTTGCTTGCAATCCTTCATCAGCTGACTGTGGGTCAGCTAGCTCCATTGCTCTCTGTCAATAAGCAAGTCTTTCGACTCGGAGCCCCCATTGTCTGGCATAAAGTAGTGGGGCTGGAAATATTGCTTGGGCTATTAATTGATGCAGGTCTCCCCACCCTGACCACAAGCGGTTCATGGCGCCAGGTAAACCATCAGTCCCAACGTGTAATCCTTTGCTGATATATCTCGTCCAGGTTCCTCTTGACCCAAAGGCCATTGAAGACAGGTTGCCACGATTTAAGCTTTATGCTGCAATGGTGCGAAAGCTATATGTGTACCGTCACTTCACGCGTGGATATCAATGGGTGGGCCTTGAAAATTTGGTGAATCATGCCCCTCTTCTGCCAGAATTGGTAGAGCTTGTTATCAGGCACAGGCGTGATGGGGCACACTCGACCAGGCTCCCACAAATGCTCACCTTGTTCTGTGGCCCTTCGTGCAAAATTATCCGTGCTATCGCTAGTTCCGAGTCCAGTACTCCTTGGATCAGTACTGTGGACAGTGTTCTTGTACTTGCAGCCCTGCAATCACACACCACTGGGTTGAAACATTTGGATCTCTTCGTCAAAGCCGATGTGCCTTCTTGGGATAACTGGGCCAACTTGGCTGAAACACTGGCCACGATGACGTCCTTGAGGTGCCTTGGTCTTGGGGCAGATACGCTCTCCAACCCAGTTCTCGCAGCTGCAGGTCAGATTCAAGGACTGAGGGCTTTGACACTTCGATTTCGCCCTATCTCCCAGCTCGACATGGGCTCACTGCTCATACCGGACGGATCGTTCCCCCAATTGTCCCGGCTAGCTATTTGGGGTGCTTGGGCAACCGATTTAATTGATCTAGTGAGCGTGCAACCACTCGTCACTGGAATCAAATCAGCATTTTTGGAGGTTTCAGAGGGTTCAGCTATCGATAATCATCTGGACCAGGTTTTTGAGGCACTTCGAGACAATGCCAACCATTTAGAAGACCTGGATCTTTGCTTTCCCAAGCCCATAGAGGGGCCCTATGAGCTCCACTCAAACCAACTTCTACCCATCATCGCCCAGATTCCACTGAAACAGATCTGCCTTCGAAATGTTTGCGTGCCCTTGCACCAACCGTTTGCACACTTCCTTGCACATTGCCAGACATGGCGGGCAACTCTCACCCATTTTATAATGCCTTGCCAACCAGCCACTCCATCTGACTTACAAATCCTTGCGACATTCACAGCCCTAGATGTGTTAGCCATAAACATCGAGGTGGTCAACACTCCCCCCATCCAACCCACCTGCCCGAACCCCATCAGCAAACGGACTCTGCGTCTGGAGAGTTATTTTCTGCTCCATCACCTGCTACCTGACATGGTGGAAGATTTCGCTTCGTATGCCCACTTATTTTAATATTTGATACCTTGGGTGCTGATACCTCGTTGCACCTTCAGCTTTTTGCTCTCTTGCTGGGGAGATGTTTCACCAGTCATGGTCAGGCGCACTTTGAGTCGAGACGAGCCGCTCGACAGATTGGACTATTGGGTCTACGTTACCTTGCTTAAGGAGCTTGCGCAACAAAGGCAACGAAAGAAAACAGCCATCATAGTGCGGTGGGCGTAAATGCACAATGGAGTCGACTACTGTGCAAAGAATCTTTTTTTTTTTTTTTCCAGCAGTTGCTACTCTTTTCTTTTCTTTTTTTTCATGGAGTGTTTGGATTGCCTTCGTAAATGTTCAACTGTATATGTTTATGTTTTCTTTTGTCACAACAGTGTAATTAACCGGTTGTATCAGCCTATCGGTGGTACACTGTCTTACCGCAACCGCGAAATGACCACCAGCCCCTGTACGTGTCCCAGATCGTTTTGATGGCCTGAAGAGATTGTTTATTACATACGCTACTGCCTACAATCATGACAAGCCTCAAATTTACATAGGGTAGGCACTTCTATTGCAACTGCGGGTCTCGTTGCTCTACAGGTCAAGTCATCTCAACCCTACTCAATATTGCTCCCCTGGAACTTCAGCGAATCTGACTTTCTTCCGCGGGCCAGCAGGCATATTGTTCTTGCCGGAACATTCGTTTGATGAAGCATCAGTGGGTGAATCGAGTTTGTGCACTATAGTGGCCAACTAAGCACGAACATCCAGCTTAGTAAGTGTACAGTGCATGAGACGTCTATGAGCTCACCTCCTGTGCAATGGATGTTTTATGCTTCTGTTCCACGGACTAATGAGAAATGGTCACATCAGTGGTCCAAAAACAAAGTAAAAATGGTTCCAACCATGGTGTTTTTGTGAATGCAGCCGCCCGCCCAAGCATCGACGTTTGCCTCCACCTTCAGGTCAATATATCCCCCCCACACGCTTGCTTCAAGCAGCCCCCACCCCACATAAATCACGATTCCACCCTCTCGATGCACCCCGGTGGCAAGTTGCTTCAACACAGAAACACCTGTTCTAGATCCAAGTCTTGGCTCAAGGACCAACAAAATGTCACAAGAGGCATCCTCTTTAAGCAACCGCTTCGCCTGACTTGTGTGTTCCCAAAGCTCGGTTGTTTGATCATCAAGCCTGATGTCAGGAAACAGGTGTCCTGGCCGAATGCCTGTTGTGCCACAAGATGAGTTAGCACGAAGCCTCTCTTTTTGTGAAGACTCGCCGTCTGATGTGTCGTGACAGCGAGAGCAAGAGGCAAGCCCATCAAGTGCTAGCTGCGAGTTAAATCCTGATGTATCCTCTAGTGGACGCTGCTTGCACTGGTTGCAACGCAAATACTGGTTTGATCCTTGGACCTCTATGACACGCTCCATCATGTCTTGCCGATCCCTGGTCTCAACCCCATTAATATCTTGCGTATAACACCTCAACAATCTTCCCCTGTCCTGTAGGTCGTGAAGCAGGAGGTGAACTGGCCCAAGTTTCACACCGCTGGATAACATTCGCATTCCGGCTAAGGTACGACCATAGACTATACGCTGCGATGGATCCCGGACCGACTTGAAGCGGAGCAGCTGATCGTCCTTCAGCCAGTGCCTCTTCATCCTCGGCTGCTCTGGGAGCTCATTGAGGAACTTGATCTGAGATAATCAGAACTTTCCTGCGAACGCACACTCTCAATGGCTCACAGATCTTTTGATGCTAGTTTTCATGAGAGTGCCCCCATAAAAAACCGTGATCCCGTGTGCCGATGACAAGAGAGACTGAACCCGGCTGCAAATAGGTTCATAAGATGGGTCTGCCCGTTGCACAACCGGGACTGCTGGAACTCTTTGCGCCTCCTCCAAGCTGGACTTGCGTCGGGCGTATGTAGACATGACTCGGAGGGTGCTCTGCTGGAAGGGTGTTGAACCTGGCTAGTCACTAGGCATCGCTTGGCTACTTATAGTGTTACTGTCAAGCATCATTCAGTGCCGGCTTCGTTTGGATACCTTGATGGAAACGTGCCCAGGGCCTCTGGCCCTCACGTTCAAACCTGTTTCCACTCGACTTAAGGCCATATCCTATGGCAACATGGTAGAGGAAACCCCCAAGCACACCAACATCTTCACTGTTTCCCACTCATTGACTGACCTACATGCATAATGAGGCGACATAGGGATTATGCCCCCATGGCTCGAGGGGGGTCTAATCCTAGCGTGACCTGCTCTGCAAAAACCCAGGGTGTAATATAACAGGGGGTTGGGTAATGGTGTAATTACACCAATTACCTGCAATTACTCAGTGAAATTTTGTGTAATGGAGTAAATTATGAGTAATGAGGGATAAATTACAGGCATTATAACAGGGGGGGGGGGAGGGTAAAAGAGTAATGGCTTTATAACATGTAATTTCATGTTATTATCCCCCACTTTTTTTTCCTGAGTGAGCACTCCAAGGGTCCAAGGCAAGTGTCCAGGTCTTGTTTTTGCGAGATTTTCGTCAGTACATCGATGTGAATTTAGCCATTTTTCTTTAATATGAGCTTGTTTTTGCGCCTCACGCAGCCATGCGAGCCCAATCATGCTATTGATGCTTATCGTGCTCAGGGTGAAGTCACATCGCATAGCCACCAGGGCGATAAGGCAGGCGCACTCAACATTAGGGAGTGTTCACCAGCCAATTTTAAAGTGAAACCGGCTGTGTTCCTTATTACAAGCAAAACCACACACGCACCTGGATGTGATTAGAAATCGGTCTCAATCACGTCCATGAAACCAGTGCACATAAAAGCAAACTGGGGCAGGTGAGATGTGAGATATGCACGTGTGCACATCGGAGCTCCGCTGTCACAGCTCTGAACTCACGCTGTGACAAATTCGCTTGCCACTTTGATTATGCCGTTTTGCTGTTGCTGGAAGGCTGACGTGGAACCAGGGTCCAGGGATCCATCAGTACCACATATAACGGGCATCATTTGGTTCCGGGTGAATGTCCACCTCATAGCTCAGATTGCCCCAACATGTCTAACCACAACAGCTCTAGTATCACCTCTTTATGGGCACCACCAGATGTCGAATCTCATAATTGCTGCTTGCAAAGTTGCCTGCTGACCACCAATTGCACGTGTGAAATAGCTGGCAATACCAGTAACTTAAACATAGATGGACAAGTGGGCAATGGGGCCTCCTTGAAAGAATGTTCAGGGTGTCATGCCGCGCGAGATCATGTAAGCCCCATAGTGAACCAAACTTACGTATCTGATCTGATGAAGAGTAACATTGTAAACAGTCAAAGTCTATCAAAGCACGAAGGTCGCTGGTTCTCCTGGTCTGGTATCTCGATTCTAGGTACCAAGAGTCAGTCGCCTTTTGTGAGGCACTAGAGGGGGGGCTGTCAAGTCTTGGAGTGCAGGTGTGTTCTTGCAGGCTCCTTTTGAAACAATTGGTGCTGAGTGGTGGTCAGGTCACAGTTGTGTCTCAACCACTGAACGTGGTGGAGGAGCAAACCGTTGCAGATGGAGCAGACAGGTATACTCCCTCTATCACTCTGCCACCGAACCTGAACTAACGCAGCTCCTGACTATGAGTGACCAAGTGTGCATGAGTGACTCCGAACTTTTTGTTTGTATTCTAGCCGATTGGACGACCGCCAAAAATGACCAGCTTGTCCTGCACAGGCTTGGGGATCAAACAAAATCTTGTGACATTCTAGACTTCTATCGCACAGCGTTCGGTGGTGCAAGGTCGTCTTGGATGCAGCAGTTCAAGAGGCGGACCGTTCTACAGGTACTCTGCGGGGCAAGGTTGCAACCTAATAGTGTTGCTCGTCTGGAGCAGTGCCTGTTGGAGTGAGTGCTGACAAATTGCCCCCAACGGTTCACGCAAAACTGATCTGTAACTTCTCAGCCTGTCTATCAACGAGATCATAACCCCCATCAGTTCTATCCACACCTCGGTCGTCCTTCACCGGTTTGCAGTCGTCATGACAACACTGCTGTACCACGAGGGATGGGACGTGAAATTAGCATTCCAACAGGCATGGTCTCTTGATGACGACAGCCGTCGTTCTTGCGACTTGCTTCTGCTGGCATGGCAGGGGGAGCCGGGGCCAAGGCAAGCGTTGCAGGACTCGTTCATCACACTTTCGCTCATCAAATCCACCTCGAGCTGCCCGTTCGGGGATCACTTACTCTCGGCAATGCCACTTTGCGCCTGTGGCCTGCGCAACCAGGGTGCAAATTGGAGTCTGAAGCCACGGCATAGCCACACGACAAGGACGCGCAAGTATGGCTACTTGTACACTTGCCAAGATTGCGGCGCAGAGCTGTCGTTCTGGGTCAATGACACTGCCTGGTTTTTGCCGGATGAGTCGGACGGGACGTATTATACAGTTTCTTGCTGGCCAAAGCGTATGGTGGATCTCTTTTTCACCGTCGAATACCCGAACATTCGACAAGCAGGGGCAGTGGGTTCAGGGGAATATGTATAACGTTGATTGTTGCCCCTTTTTGTATTACATCCGCTCTCTGCTTTCGTTTCATTGGGTTTTAGAATTATAATTTCCCCTTCTGTCCTACTCGTCGGCCCGCGCGAGCGTAACTGCAAGGATAAAAATAAAATTGGCAACAAGCAACATTACAAACTGCCAATTTGGCCACACTTTCATGAGCTTCGAATGCTCAGCATCCCATCAATCAGTGAGAACTATGGGGGAATAGGTTATTACAACGTAATTGTGTGGGTTAATTGGGTGCTCACATTCCAGGCTTGCTTGCTCGGTCATCGACCATCCCTGGTCTCGAGTACCAAATTGCATGAGGCAAGCGACCCAAACACTAGGCCTGATTTCAATAAGTCTGGTACAGAAGGGCCTTGGTGTCTCCACTTTACGACCACATGCTGAACAGATCGCTTCATGATTTGTAGGCGAGGAATAGAAGCCACCCCGCCAAACGGCGCCTGGCGCGCAATCGCATGCCTTCAGATAAAACCCGAATGGCCTCGATATTGGGCATGCGTGCCTAAACGCGAGGGGCAGATGGCCCGTTCGGACCAGCGTCACGTCACATCGTGTCATTACCATTGACCCCTCCTCGCCGGCCCAGCGCGTCAGCACCGTACGAGGCATCTCATCAGAAGCCATGTCCAAGGGATGTGAACATATTTTGGCTATGTCGTCCGCAGGGATGTAACTGTCGAGTGGTGATACAATAATATAGGCTTCACATGGGCCGCTGCAACAGATCAGCCTCGTGTTAGGAGCTTAAGGAGGGGGGGTCGTCTCACAAGGGGCAGAAATTCAAGAGACTCCACAAGGGCTGTGATGTCTGGCCAAAGGTTGTGTCGGGCAGCAACATGTACATCCGGCTCCGTTTCGATCGCCTCATTAGCTTGTTCATAGGCTTAATGAATAGGTCCTGAAGGAACTGTGCAAGCTGGATCAGCCATGAAATAGCCCTGGAAGTGTTGTAGGCTTACGACACGACAGGGAGGCCATTTATTTCCTGTTAGAGCTGCCAATTCTTCATTCCTGCTGCCGTTACAGACCAAGTAAAGGTGGACCTCAACCAGCGCAGACTCTGGCGGGCTCCTGAAGATGGAGATGTCATTGCCTGGCCGCAGCGTGAGAAAAATCAGGCTTGCCCAAGCATATCTGGATCTAAGGGCCAGAATACATCCCACTCGACGCACCAAAGACAAAACTTGCTCAAATAGTCTACACAGGTTTCTCGGAGACCAAGCGAACGGGCTTACCAGCTTCAATGAACGGTCCAATGACAAAGTCAGCTGCTGTTTCAATGCTGCAGCAGTCCAGATCGACTCTCTAGTATAGAGTATAAAAACCCAGACGGGCTTGCGTGTAAACTCCGAAGGATTGGACGATGGAGACGGTAAGAGAATGGAGCTTTGACTGAAAGACGGGGCAGTGCAGCGCTCTATGGGGCGCAATCCCCCTGCGATAGCATGCCACTCAGACAGCCTACAAACCTTGGGGAAGCAATCGAGTGAGCATAACACGCGGAGTGGAGGATGAGTCCACATGCAGCACTAATCGATATGAGGAGCTATCATACCGGCAGATCCGGCCGACACCCGGGATTGGAGTGAGCCCACTGTTCCGCGTTGTAAGCTAAAGGAGTCGAACCGATAACGTAAAACTCACCTGAGAGACAATTTTCTGTGACCAGCCCTCAAGATTGCCAGTCAGATGGAAGTCAATGAACCTCTGGCAGACCGCTGGAGGTGGCGTGTCGCCCATGTAGATGACCAATGCGCCATCGCTTTTATGAATCTCTTTCGCCCACTTCGCAAGAGCGGTGTGCCAGTAGCTCGAGTTGGTGGAGTTGAGTGATGTGCCAGAAATAATCAGCAAATCAGGTTTAAAAACCCCCTCTCTTTCAACGCATTGCGCAACCGCCTCGGCATGTGGATGGGGCTCCCCATAGAGCAGTATGTCTGGTCGCTGGAATCCAATCACAATCGTCCGCCCGGCCCGGCTGGCTTTTAATAACTCAGCCATGTAAGCAGCCGAACATACCATCATAGACTCAACTAGTAGGACACCGTGGGCACCCTGGCCGTTGATGGTACGATTTCAGCTTGTGAAGGTCCTCCAGTGTCATGACATCTCTCCAGTCACATACGGAGCATCGCAGCCATCGCACACTTCCATGGAGTTGGAGCAGTTTCCCCTCTTGCAGATTTTTCGAGTCATGCTGCCTGAAATCGATGAGAGGGATGCCGAGTTGCTCATCCAAGCCATCTATGTTCTGAGTGTAGTAGCGTAGGAGACGGTTTTGACGGTGAAGCAGAGAAATGAGTCGGTGGGTACTACTCAGCTCTGCCATGTGCATGTTCTTCCAAAGCTTCTCTAGAAGGATGCATAAGGCCTGCCACCCACTCTGGCTCATGAGAGAGTTTTGGTGGAGTATATCGCTTGGATTGCGCCCTCGAGAAGCCCCTTGCTTGTAGAGTCCAGTAGAGGATCGGAAATCCTAGCCAATGAATTTGAGAGGAACCGGGTCGCGCTTGCCTGTCACCAATGCTCACCGGAACACCAGACGAGGTAGAGATACCAGCACCTGTCAAAACAAGAATTCTTTGTGCGGTCGAGAAACATTTGAATATGAGGTCGTATGCATCTGCATCCTGCACCTTGACTGCCTGCATTTTGCGCTAGGTCTGCTTGCTGCCGAACAGGGCTCTGGGTATATTGCGCCGAGATCGTACTTATGTACCTGTGCAGAGGAGGCATCCAGGGCCCCCAAGCTGTGAACCTTCTATCAACAAGATCCTCAGGGTTTCCCGAAAGCCCAATCCATCCAGATTCATATTTGGCGAGCACGTGTTTCATTGAAATATTCCTTATTCGGGTGGATAATCAATCGTCAAGCTATCTCAGGAGATGAAAAGCAGCGGTTTAGCTTCAATGAAAGCAGTGTTGGTTCACACGTCCATAAATGCTTGGGATAATACGTGCATCGCTATGTTGGAACATCATTTGGCCAAGCACTTGGGACCTGCAGTCCCGAGCATCAGGTTACTGAGGATGTTAACTTGTGTTGGTTCCGATTGTTGTGCTCCGGCCCCCCCCCCCTTTTTTTTCAATCCAAATTTATTCTGTCAATGCAACCGAAAGGCTATGTATGACAGTCTCTACGCGCGAGTGGGAATAGAAAAGCTGTCCTCTCCGCCCATCGTCAGCCCCACAACCCTATCCAATCTTTATCCCCGGAGCAATGCCCGCCCGTCGACGAGCCTACGCCCCCTGAGCGTCCAGCCACTCAGCTGTTTTACCGCTCCTGAGGACCCACGCGTTTTGTGTTCGCTGGGTGTCCATCCCTTTCATACTTGGCCGTCCGTCGGCGCCAGAGGCGGTATTGAGTTGGGTTCTGGTCTATCCTATGATGCAGTGCGTCACCATTCGGGTTCTCTTCGCGATGTAGCACTTTCACCTTGTGTTTCCTTCCCCCCCCCCCCCGGGGGGGGCGCCGCCGGGGGGGGGGGGGGGGCGGGTGTGGGCCAGGGGGCAGTGGGCAGCAGACCGGGCGCGCAGGTGGGTGTGCGCGCAAGGCGGGAGCGGGTGCA
>WSLN01000313.1:6904-17881 GCA_019677355.1 Ceratobasidium sp. 370
CGCCCTAACAAAGCAGATCCACCAAGATATCGGTAACACATCCACGAGTTTGTGGACGTGCGTTTATTACAATCATCAAGGGCTGAAAAAGGCGCTGGTGAAATCCAAGATTATCCAAGAGTCTACCTTTGAAGATTTTTGTGATGGGTTTCGGTCAGCTTCCCAGCTCATCCATATGATGGATGTCGGGTAAGTGGCATCGTATTGCCACATTACCTGGATATAACGCCCATCACGTCTGCACTTAGCCGGAGAAAAGAAGCTGCAGATGAAAAGATTAAAGAAATGTTCCGGTTGTTTGTTACGACTCCGCAAACGAAAGTTATCTACTTTGGCGGAGGACATGACTCGGGCTATGGGAGGTTAGTGCGCTTTCCGTTTGGCGTCGTAACGGGGATCTTACATGGCTCCCAGCACTCTGTCGCACTACCAGAACCTAGGATTTGAAGAGAAAATTGTCATGCTCAAAGGCTACGCTGAAATCGCATACGACCTCAGGAATCTGTCATTCAGGACCATACCGTCGGATGGTCTCTTTATGCAAGAAAAGTTAGATCTCGATGCTCTGGGAAATAATGTGCCACCTGTTGCGCCGGCTCCAGAGGGTCATAATCGAACTGCGTCGGGCGGCAGCCAGAGCTCACAGGCCCCTGGGTCGTATGCTTCGGCAGCTGGTACTCTGGCAGTTCCGGGATCCGCCCCTGCTCAACGTGCCCCCAGCCCTGGGCAGCTTCGCCGTGCGTCCCGCCAAGGGCAGCGCCGCATCGATCCCTCAAAGGTACGTCCATTGCGCGTGTTATATTTGAGAGCGGGTGACCTTAGATAGTTTCTTGAATAAAAAGCCACTGCACAAGCGTGAGTACTCATCACAAGCAGCTTGGACAACTATCGAATCCGCAACCATGTCTGTGTAGAAACCCCGAGCATCTGCAATTATTACGTCCTGTCATCCCGCGGTTGTCGTAATGTACGTTGGGTCCATCGTGTATGCGCACCCGTCGGCTAATATCTCGTATCTCGTAGGGCGTACGTGAGCCCCTTTGCGGCAAAGCCGACCTGTTTGACCCCTTTCTGTAGTCTGAATGTCATCACGCACATGATTACGCGCTCAACGGTGCGTCGAGTCTATCGTCCCGCGTCAACGACTATTGACAAACGTCTCAATAGAGGACCAGAAACGCACACTGCGCGATTATATGCGGACGGTACCATGCGACCACGGAGAGGACTGTATCAACGAAGCCTGCATTTTGGGCCATTATTGTCCGGCTGGCCCTTCTTGTCCTCGCATGAAGAGGGGTATGTGCAGGTTTAGAGACGGTGAGCGGACATGGTTATAGAACTAGGCATGATGTGGTTAACATTATTGGATTCAACAGAACAACATGAAGATAGCGAGTACTAAACCGACAACTCCAAGTTCAACAGACGGGTCGTAGTGTTGGAGGGGGGGGGGACCGGTTGTTCTTCGGCCACTTCCGCTGGCTCAAAGGGGGCGGAGCAACGACGTCAACATGCGCTATGGATACATGTCACAATAACGTATGAATTGAACATTTTCGCCTTTGCTGTGTATAAACGAGTCCGTCGCGGCGACTTGCGCGCCTGTTTATATTGGCCCTCCTTCGCGGTTGATCTGAGCGAAACACGGTGTTCTATGATCTTAAAGACGGCTGAACACAACGATCGCAAAATAGCTCCAAAACGCTAATACCGCAGAACGATAACCTGTTTATCGCTACAGAGATAATTTAGCTTACGGTCAGGTAATTTCGGCAACACGTCCAACGACCAGAGCGTTCAACCAAAATTATCTTGTGTTAGTTCTCCCCTCTGTTCGTGCGTGAAACAACGGCTTAGCACCATGAGGTCATGAAAGGATTGCACGCAAAAAGCGATTAGTCAACGGTTGGCGTTACGGGTGCGAGGCAGATGATTCGGCTATCCAATGGGCCGAAGGATATGGTGTCGAGGGCGTGTTCGTACGTAACGCATCGAGGCCATCGCCAATCCCTCCTTCTCGTTTTCCACAGCCGTGAAAACCCCATTCCTCATTGGGTTCGGGGACACTGGTGTTGTAAGGTACACATTATCACTTCATCAAACGCAGCGTAATTGCCGCTTATCCACGCCGCTCAGTCCTCCATATCTGCGTCGAGCGCTTCACGAGCCTTGCGGTCCGCCTCAGCCCAGAGGTCTCGTGGAACGGGAACGTGTCGGCCGTTGGTCTCGGGACCAATCCAAGAAAGCTCAAGCTCAAATTCTTTGTCTTTCGTGTCATCGTGCACGAGATGAATGCTGAAGGAATTGCATGAAGGTTAGTGAAATGTAGACTGAGCTCTAAAAGAAACCGTTTCGGATGAAATGTGACGCCGGGGCGGTGGCAAGGATATTAGCTTAAAAGAGAAATGCGTAAACTTACATGCGAGCTGCTTCGAATACCGCCTCGCGAGTCGTGAGTTGGGACAAGTTCAGTTTCTCGAGCTCGGTATTGGCAAGCTGTCGACCTTTCCCAACTGCCGCCCCGTTATAGCCCTTTGGTACGTCCGAGTTTAGTCCCAGAACCTCACGGAAGAAATACGCTCGACGCACGTAATATACCCCACTGGGTTGTACGACATACAATGAAGGTCCGTCTTTGTCAATTGACGCAAGGATAGCGCTGATACCGAACGGTCGTACGGAGGAGTAGAGGGTGTAGGCTTGGACATAGAGACCAATGCGATCCGCTAGGGCCTAAGATTGTATGTTAATGGGCGAAGTTCAACTTGTTTGTGCGATATATACCTTTAATGGAGGGGGAGCCATGTAGGTGTCTCTGTAGTTTTGTGCTTCATCCCGTGCCCGGTTTGCCAGGGCGCGGCCATCTGCGAGGAGTCCTGAAGTAGCCTGTAGTTTTATTAATAATACTACATAGATCAGACGGGGTCAAAGTTCCTACCAGGCCAATATGCCTGTCTATTGTAGCTATCCGCCGATTCGCCTCCGGGATGAGTAGTTTGGAGTGAATCCACTTCTCGACCGCTAGCACAACCCCGTCTTTGAGCTTCAAGCCGATTGCCGTGCTTATAGTCACATTAGTTGGTGGGTATTAACGATCCCCGACGACGTATTTACCCAGAGTTCTCCACGGCTTTACTGGCATATTCAACCTGGAACAGTCGTCCATCAGGTGAGTAGGTGCTTGCAGAGAGGTCGTAGCCGGTTCCTATCGCAGTCATAGTAGTGTGGTCGAGGAGAGAGTGTAGATGATTAGCACTGGACGCGCGTCGAGGGTCCTGAGGTTGCCTGGCGATGCCAACTGTTATGCCCGCGCACCGATGTCACGTGGCTGCAACTGCTCCTGCGCTTGTCTATATCGTATTAACGCTCGTTTCTGCTGTTGCAATACTTGCTAGCATCTGTTATTCCGCTCGCACGAACGGCCTTATAATATCAAACGCAAAAAGACAGAGTATAATGGAATCGGAGGCTTGGCTAGACACTCTGAACGGGCACGATGTGTTCAAACCGACTGCTAGTTCTTCCTCTGTTTCTGCACCGGACACGTCTTTGCTGAAGGTTGACGAGCTTCGAGGCAACAACTCGCTTGTACTACGATCTGATGGTGGCGAGGACGAGGACGAGGAATCGTTAGCACAACGTACCAACATCATGTGTGTACGGGGCCCGGATCTGTTCCTTGCCGTTGGTCAGCAAATACGAATGTTGCCGCTGAAGGACGTGAAGGAATCGGAGAGTAACGAGGACGTGCCGTACAAGGTGGCTTGTTAATCTTTAGGCCTTTGCTTGTTGTTATAGCTAACATTCTTCAGGTATTGTCTACTCCAAATGTAACCTTCGAGATAAAACATATGGTGGTCAATACCACCGGGAAGTTGCTAGCCGTCATTGGTGCGCGGCAAATAGCTGTGGTTATTCTCCCACGACCAGGGGTGGCCAAAACGTCGTCCACTCGACTCGAATGCAGGTGTGCTCTGATCTAACCTTTCGTTTCCTGTGGCTCAAGACTGCCAGAATAGCTCCATACAAATCGGGGAATACTATCATATTCCTGGGTCCTCGAGAATCACCAAGGTTGACTGGCATCCGTGGGGGGAAGGCGGCGCCTCATTATTGGTTCTGACCAGTGACGGACAACTTCGGTAAGCCACCCTTTCAGTTCGTTGAAACCAGCAAGGTAGCTTACTTTAGGTATTTAGAGAATACGACGTTGCGAAAGACCCCGGTGAACCTCAACAAACCGTTGATCTTCTTCGACCTTTGGAGAATAAACTCAAGTTCGATGTGTCGGGACCAGCCGAAGCGGTCTCGTTCTGTATTGGACAAGGAGCGGCGGACTGGAGTCCTCTCACAGTCTATACCCTCACAAGCGAAGGTGAAGTTTGGGCAGTATGCCCCTTCCTCCCAGCAAATGCGTATGTGACAGTTTCCTGATGAAGCCGGGGCCTGTGGGTACTGATTTCTTATTTACAGGACGCCGCCGATCTCTTACATACACGCCCTGGAGTACTTTGTCAACATGAAAAGCTCACGCCTCCCATCCAACATCGCCGATCCCCAACTGAAATACATCACCTCCCTGAAACAACAACTTAAAGCGCCTTCTTCTCCATTGATCGACCAAATACCGTCAACGTGTCTAATCCACGCACCCGTCAGCGCATCCTATCCGCCGGCCTTACAAGGACCTTTTCTTCTACAACCAGCTCCAAAAGAGTTTGGGGATGGTGTTGCAAGTGATATCATATACCTCGGAATCGAAGTTGATGACCAAGTGGCGAGTAAAGGGGTGCAAAGCAATGGGAGCGATTCAGTGCCCCTTGTCTTGATTGCATATAGCGATGGAAAGGTGGATGTTTGCCTGGATGTTGAGAAAGTCGAAGCAAAATGGATGAAAGCCAATAATTTTGTACGTCCTTCGCCTTTGTCTTGGATCCTCGGCATTAAGCGCATGAAATGGATAGTCTACAGAAGGTTCCGATTTACCGATGTTTGCAGTATACGAGTCGATCAACCTAGGTCTTTTTGATTCACCCAAAGGCAGTGGCACATCTACCGCACTCACTCTTGTCCGCGCCTCAACGGCGACTTCTCCTCCACAACCCGTCCACCCCACATTCACGCTTGACCCCTTGCGTGCCGACCGCGTGTTTGTAACCCATGCCCAAGGCGTACATCGACTGGATATGCGCGGCTGGATATCTGGTATTGCCAAGGCGTTGAAAGGCACAAACCAGGAGCTGGCAGATGCATTGCGCGGAGATAAGCAGGCAAACTGGACCGAGGTGCGGTGGTTGGTGAGGACAGAAAATAGGTGCGCTACACAACGCCACTTGCGTGGGCAAAATATTAATACCTTGTTCTAGCGCGATTATTGCGGCATCGATTCTAAACGATGTTTACCTCGCCTATGCGCTCCTCACCTTGGACTCTACAAACTTGTTTAGTTCATTCCAGCTTGCTGCAGCACCTGCGATCGCCCCTGCTTCTCGACTCTCTCGCAAGCTCATCGCAGCTCCTGCCCCCTGCACTTCGCGCCCCGCAAACTCGCCAGCTTTCGTCTCCTTTGCGCCACCCCAACTCGCCACCACACCTAAAACATACACCTGCCTTCTCACCTCGCCCTTTACCGCACCACCCGTCCCACAATACACACCACTCTCCAAACCCCTGTCCGCACCCACGATTCCAACACCCGACACACTCCGTACGCTTGGCAAACACGCTGAACGCCTCCGACTCGATATCGGCCAGATTCACGTGGCACACTCGACCCTCTCCGAACGAACAAATCTCCAAACACGCGAGCTTCAACGTCAGGTCGACCGATTGGCCGAAATGCTCCGCGCCGTTGCGCGCATTCGAGACGTGGCAAACGGAACGGCCGAGCGTGTGCGTCGTGTGGCAGAGCGCCAGGCCGAGATGGCCAGTCGCGCGGACATGATGCTCCGCCGAGTCGTCGAAGCTGAAGGCGCTGAAGGAAGCAGTGAGGCGCAAGCTGCGTGGGCCAAGGAGCTCGCGCGGATGCGAGCCGAAGTGCGGGGTGTGCACGGGAGCGCGGGGCTCAAAGGGCGAAGCGAACAGGTGCGTTCTTTTTGTTTCGAATGGATCGGTTTCACTAACTGGATGGGTACCAGGCTATGCACCAGTTAGAATTGCTCAAACCTGCGTTGCGTGAGCTTGCCCGCTCAAACGAGGCGCGAAAAGAAGAGAACCCGCTTGGGCTGGTGGGGTTGGGCAATTCTCAGTGGTTGGCAATCGGCTCGGTGATTGGCGCAGAGTGCGTGGTCTCTTTGCTATCAAGACATCCCAGATAATTGACATTTGTCTAGACAAAAAGGCCTAGAAGATGCCCGGCGCAAAGTGGTGGAACTCACAAACCGACTGGCGGAGGCTACCATCTCATAATTTGTGCTATACAACTGTTATGTTCGGCTTATGTATTATCGGGATGGTGATAAAGACATATTTTGACATAAGCCTCCTCGCTCAATCAAGCCTGGCAAAAGCATACGAGAGAAACTGCAAACCTCACGAATAAGATACAACGACGGACACATATATCGATACACACATTATATACGCCGAAATCAACGAACCCAACCGACCAACCAAGCAACAGCAAGGAAGAAACTCAGTATGGAAACGCATGCTGATGAGAAAGAGAGGCGAGAGAAAGAGAAACGATAATCAAGAAAACGTGAGGGAAGGATAAGGGAGAGAAAAAAACGTAAACCAAAACAACTAATCCACAATCTCCTCGAACCTTGGCCGCTTTCCTCCCCCGTCTTCACCATCGTCCTCTATACCCCTCTTTCCCCTTCCGCCTCCACCATCCATCCCTGGGTCCCCAAAGAATCCAGACCCGTCTTGCGTCATGATATCCCCCATAATCATTTGATACGACTCTTCTGTCAACCCGAGCGCCGCGAATGGGCTAACCTTGGCCGGATCGTTCCCATCGTCTTCGTAAGTCCCAAACCCGTTGAAAACCCCGTTGGGCGTCTTAGTTCCGTTGGGGAACCCGACGGCGTGTTTGCTCGACGAAGCGCCGCCAGACGACTCGGCGTCGCCGTGGTGGTGTTGCATATAGTCAAGCATATGGGAGTCGTTCATGGGCGGGATTGACACGCCGCGTGGAAACTGGCCGAGTTGGTGGATTTGCTTGAGGTGCATGAGATGTTTCTGTTGGGCCGTGTCAGCATACTCAGTGTTTACGGGGGTCACAAGACTCACCTCGAGCATCTCGAACAACCCTTCTTTGGAAAACGGCTTGGGCAGGATATCATTCATCCCAGACGAGTAATACGTCATAATCTCATTCGGCTTCGAGTTGCTCGTCATCGAGATAATCGGCGTCATGTGGTCGAACCGGCGAATGAGCGACGTCGCAGACACGCCATCCATCTTGGGCATCACAATATCCTACCAACCCATCTGATATCAGCCCCTGCCCTTGATATGAAACCCGAAATGACGCACCATCAACACCAGATCATACTTTTCCAAGTTCATCTTGTCCACCGCGCCGACCCCATCGACAGCAACATCGATCATACACCCAAACACCTGCAAAAACTTTTTACTCAAGCGCAGATTGACCGCATCGTCGTCGACGAGCAGTACACGCGGCGGAACTGCCCAGCCCGGAACATACGTCGAGCGGCGCACGCGCAGTGACTTGCCTCCACCTGCGGGTGCGGCACTGGGCCCGGCTCCACTGGTCGAAGCTGGTGTGGGGCCGTGATAGTTGGCAGGCGGGCTGTAGGACCCCATCGATATGTCCTGAGGATGTCCCATCTGCTGCTGTTGCTGTTGCGCTTGCTGAGTTTGCCCCTGCGGGTGATGTTGCCCCTGCTGGTATTCCATCCCACTGCCCATCCCGCCTTGCTGATTCTGGCCTCCATCCCTCGGCACCAAATGGCCCAGCGTGATAACTTGTAACCCCTTGTGCGATTCCTCCTCTTTGCGTTGCTGCTCAAACATTTGGCTGTTGAGCATCGGCAAAAAGTTGGAATGCGTAAATGGCTGCTGGTCCGGCCGCTCGCGCTGCAGATCCTCCACGCGTCCGAGCACCTCTTCGCGCGTCATCGACTGCACGGGCTTGCCCCCGATCATCGTCGCCCCACTCACGGCGGGGTTCATCGCACCACCAACGCCGGATCCCATCGGTCCGGCAGCACCCGAATTCATTGACCCCGCAGGACCAGGGTTCATGCCCCCCGCGCCGCCCGAGCCCATGTTCCCACCCGACATGTTCCCACTCATGCCCGACACGACGCCTCCAGAATTCGCAATGCCCGAGTTATCCGTAAAGGACATGCCAGACCGCTCTGCGCGGCGCGAGATCTCGTTCATTTGCTCAAACGAGGCACGCGCCACATCCTGCGGGCCGAGATCGAAGATCTTGCTGGCATCCGCTCCGCTCATAAACTGGTGTTGCGGGTCCCCGTCTGGCGGGGGCGTGTTGCCCGTGCCGGCCGAGTTTTTTTCTGTGAAACGTTAAAAAACTTCATGAAGACAAAAACGGAAATTTGCACTAACTGTTCTCCATGCCGATGAAATACCCAATAAGGTTCTGCATGAGGTTGTCCTGATTGGCCATGTTGCGCTGAAAGTGCACAATCTCTCCAAGCACGTTCTGGTAATTGGTCTCGAGATTGCGTATATGCGCACTCATGTCCTCGGCGGTCTGGCGCAGCCCCTCGATCTGCTCCTCGTGCGCACGCCGCGTGGCCTCCTGGTTGGCACGCATCGCCTCCACTTGAGCAACCAGCATTCGAATCGTGTCGCTCTCCCGTGTCGGGTCAGACCCTGAGCCCGAGGGAGAAGCAGCCACTTCTGGCGCAGGCGATGTTGCTTCGGTCTTCGTCCCGTTGGGCTGGACAGGCGTTGCGGGTGTGGGTGCGGGTGCGACACCGCCCCTGGACTTGCGTGCGGCGGGGACTTTGCGCTTGATATTTTCGAGGGCATCGCGATCGTCGGCACGGAAATCGGGATGTTTAAACGTCCAGCTCTGCACAAATGAGCACTAGAGGAAATGAGAATAGAGCACACGCACATGGTCACCGTAGCCCATGCCGCCGGCCTCTGCCTCCGCATTTTTAAGCTTGTGAAAGTCGTACTTGTTGAGCTGGCGGACAAACGAGGCGAAGTTGGAGTGCTTGAACATGCGGGGGAGGATAGACTTGGTAAACTCGGTGACATCCTTGACGACAAAGCAGTCGCCCTGCGGGCCCCAAGTGACGACGTGCGAGAACTGGGGGTCTTCGAGCATCCTAGGGAGTGTGAGCGCAAGTAGCAGAACAATATCAAGACTCACTTGTAGAGCTTTTTCACAAAATCGCTCGTTGGAGGCATGTTGTCGTCTACGTCTTTCGGGACATCGGGGACGCTGGGCACGACGCGCGAGCTACTCGACCGCGAGTCGGCATAGGTCTCGCGACGGGGAGGGTAGCCATTGTACGAGGTATAGCCACTGCCGTTGCCGCTCTCGACGGGGGGAAACTCACGCTTGTCGTCGCGGCGCCAATTGCTCGAGGGAGGGGGGTGTATTGGCTCGAGCTGGGACGGTGATGGCACTGGGTGCAGATGGGCGTTGTAGGGCGCTGGACGCTGAGCGAGCAGCGGGGGAAACGGGCTCTGGAATGAGGGGCCGGGCAGAGGGGGAAGAGTGAGGTTGCGGTTGTAGGGCGCGTGAGGGTGGTGGTGGAGGTTGAAGTCGCGAGGGCCGTCCCTTGAGCGGTCCATAGTGGGTATACGGATGGTGTCTTCGCGGGGGGCCTGGCCAGCGATCCGCGAGCCTCGAACGAGGTCAGGAGCCGAGCCTTCAAGAGCAGCCAGCCGCCGAGACCCCAGCCATCCGCATGACGTCATCCCACGCCCCGGTCCCACGCCCCTCACACGCTCCAAACCCCCCTTTACTGCGACTCGTAGAAAACGAGGCAAAAGGGCAAAGAGCCCCCGCAGACACACCTCGTGCACACTAGCAGCCGCACACCGCACCGTCGCCCACACCGCCGATGCGCATACACCCACCCCTGGCCAACCACCCTCAATTACGCGCGCTTCGACCGCAGCTTCGAACACGCGAGAAGGAAGCCCGGCCGCTGAAACGGGACACTAGATCCAAGTGCGAACCCGCCGCACTCAAACAATTAACGCGTATCTCTCCTAGCCCCTCGATCTTGCACTATCGCGCACATCTTTATGGAGCTGTATCATCCGACTGCCTGTCCTTTTTGTCTGGCACCGGCCTCCCCAGATCACGAGGTCTCCGAGGCCCATATGGTAAAATGTCTCGCCATAATGTACATGTCTCAGTCTCAGCGGTCGGTTTTCACGCACGCAATCTCCGGAGTCGAACCGCTGGTGTTGGTCTTTGCCTCGGCACCCGGCACGGCAACTAAATCGAAGAATCATCGATGGATGCGGATACCCCGAGTCTTCTAGCCTATCCTGTAGCGGCCAAGTCGTTGTAACCTCAGTCGGGTCCGACCTTGCACGCAGAGATGTCTTACCACGGCAGGGTCGGTCGGTTAGCGTTACCCCTATACAAGTCTTCTGGAATTACCCCACTACCAGCTAGGCCTGGGAGTCAAGCGGACCAAATTGACAGCTCGTTGACTTGGTTGCTGGACGTGTTGGGGCCTTGCAAAATGAGCTGCCCCTGAGTCGAAGAGACACGGATTCGGTGCACGCAACAGGCTTTTCCTTCTCGTGGGCTGGGAATGCGAGCAACTGCTGATATTCTCACCCAGATACCAAGCTCTCCCACTTGATTGACCGAGGAATACAGGACACGTTTACGGCGTTTCGGTTTCCCTGGCCTGAAACGAGTAAGGCTGGGGTGTCATGTCGTTGGGTTAGCAACGGCCACGCCTAGCGCTGCCAGCACCCCCCCCCCCCCTGAGTCTGGAGGTCGAGTATTGTGGATCGAGCCTTGCCATAACAGACCAGTCAAACGGCTGGGCT
>WSLN01000314.1:0-11743 GCA_019677355.1 Ceratobasidium sp. 370
CTCCGACACTGAGATGGGAAAGCGCGGATCTAAAGCTCGCGGACGCGGCGGTCGAGGCGGACATGCTCACAGCCGCTCGGATTCGGATTTTGGTGACGATTTTATCGGTGTGTATTTCATTAGCGAGTCTTGTGTGTTGCGGCGACCCATATAACGCGGGTAGCCCTTGGTGAATTCGTCGACGTCGCGAGACGCGGCAGGGGGCGCGGAAGAGGGGCTCTTGTCCAAATGTCCCCAGTGTTTGCTCCACCAGCTGGTCGTGCTTTGCCTCGAGGAGGGTATCGAGGAGCCGGGCCGCCAACACCGCGAGGGCGAGGTTCTATCACTCCTCGCGGACGCGGCGACTTCCAGTCTCGAGGACGCGGCGATTTCATCCCCCGTGGCCGCGGTCGGGGCGATGTGATCCCTGGCGGACGGGGAAGAGGCTTTGGTTACCAGCCTGGCGGTCGCGGTAGTGGCAACGAGTATGAAGAGCAACGAAACCGGTTGCTCGAGCCAATTACGTTTGTGCGCGCCAAGCTCACTTCGCGTACATTATTTGAAGAAGAAGAGGATATCTTCAAGCCTGAAGTAGTGGACATGGAACAAGGTGCGCAAATTCCAAACCTTCAATCTTCGAAAACTAGTTTATTCAAATTTGGGTTATGCAGGGGATAATATCCCTACGGCAGACTTTGTGGAAGCTGCATTCGCGTCCCGGCAGGATGCCGAAGAGAGTGATGAGGAATTCAACCCAGACGAGAGTGATCTTCAGGATGCGGCCACCACCAACGTCGATTCCACTAGATCTTACACACCCGTCGCATCATCATCAAAACAAGTACCCAAACTCGACATATCGTCCGCCGTATCTCTTGCCACTGCATTCAAGGATGCGGCTCTTACACCGCGCGAGGAACATTTCGTATCCGTATCCCCAGCACTGCCCAAGGCCATAACCGAAGAAAAGACGTCACCACACCTACCTACCTCAGACTCAGATTCTGAGTCGGAAGATGTGGTATTATTCGTCCCCCAGCCGCGCACGCCGCTCCGCGCAATGACTCCGTTGCCGTTACTCACTGCGCCCGGACCCATGCTTGGCGTCAACCCCTCCCCTATTCGGCCTTCTCCGCTCGCGACATCCTTTAGGCCACCTTTACGGGAGGACGAGGAAACGTTGGAGACCATCCCAGAGGCACCGGGATCGAAATCCGAAGCTGCCGCAGAGACCACCAACGATACGGATACGAAGGTTGCAGAACAGGCGGAACCCGTGGACAAGAAGGAAACCACTACGACCTCCGACGCGGACATTCCTAGTATCAATTTTGAAGATCTATCCTCCATTATGTTCGTCGACACTAGTCCTACACCAGTCGCACTTCCTTCGAAGACCGATGATCCCAAGCATGTGAAAGAAACTCAAGGGTACATCCTAGGCACAGGTCTAGTCAAACATTCCCCGCCGCCTCCACCCCCGAGCTTCCATGATACGGGGTTTAAATTTACTCCGCGCTCTACGACCGAGCAGGCCACCGAGCAGGCCGCTGCGTCTGAACGGGTTGCGCAGGACATACCAACAGTTGCGGAACCCACCGAGATAGTTGCTACGATTGCCCCTGCCAAACCTCCCACCCCTGACTTTCATACCATGACGTTCACGTTCACGCCTCGCAGTGCCGCCTCCCGCGTCCGGAAACCCCCTCCTGGCGATAACCGACGCGGCCTCGGGTTCAAGTCCAAGAGCACCCCGCGTGTGCCGCGTGAAGGGGATTCAGACCTGGATTGGGGCGATGACGGACCTCCAAAGTCAAAGGCCAAGACCAGCGAAGCAAAAGAGGACGATGAGAGCGATGGCGATCATGGGATGGTGGAGGACATCGATTCGGCCACTATGCTCAAGTTTTTGAAGGGCGTCGAGTCTCAGGAGTGGGTCACCATGGACGATATCAAGGATAAAGAGATGCTCCGCCAGGAGGACGAGGATGAGGGGGAAAGTGAGAGCGGGAGTAACGAGAGCGACAAGGACGAGGATAGCGATGAATATGTGGACGAGGATGAGGAGGAATTGAACAGGATCATTACGGCTGCGGAGGCTGAGCTTGCCGATTCGGACGAAGAGTCGGACGACGATATGGATGAGAGCTTTGGGGTGCGTTTGGCGCGCATGAGGCAGATTGCAGGACGCAACAGGACGGGGAAGGGGAAGAAGGGGAAAGGAAAGGGGAAGGGGCGGATGGATGACGATAGTGACGATGACGAGATTCAGATGAGCGGGTTTAGTTGGGCAGAGAAGGACGAGGCTTATATTGCTGCCATCCAAGTGCGTCTAATCGGACTCGCCGATACTCTCTTACTCACGGACCCACAGGAGCAGCTGGAAGAAGAGCTCTTCTTGAAACGAGAACGCAAGCGAGGCATCACCGGCCCTCCCATGAGCCGTGAGTCCATGTTTAATATGTGCGTCATTCTTGCATTAACTAAATTCCTATCCCTTAGCTGCGTCTCGAGGCAAGAACAAACACGTCCCTATTGCACTACAAGCGCAATGGGAACGTGATCGCGCAAAAAAGGCTGAAAACAAACGTCTCCGTGCACTGCAGCGTCAAATTGCAGCGCAGGAAGCTCCCAAGCGCGGCTCTGGACCTAAATCCAAGGCCGCTTTCATGTTCAATAATTCGGGCGCGGTGTCTTCGCTTCCAGCCCTCGAGCCGAAACTCCGCGCTTTTGTGGCCAACTTGGGCATGCATACCATGGCATTGCAAGCGATGGACAAGGAGTCCCGACGCCGGGTGCATCTCCTTGCCGAGTGTTTCGGGATCAAGACCGCAAGTAAAGGGAGCGGGACTGGGCGATACGTCACTCTGATACGAACGAGTCGTACTGGGTTGGCGATAGACGAAGCCAGGATACGCCGACTGATACGTGCAGCGGACGCAGAGGATGGCGGAGGCGCTTCGTTCAACCAAGCTTACTATCGCGGCGATGGAGAGGGGGGTAACAAGGGAAAGGCCAAGATCAAGACAAGAGACGGAGAGGTGATAGGCCGTACGGCAGCAAAGATCGGAGGCGACAATATTGGGCACCAGCTGTTGAGCAGAATGGGATGGAGCGAAGGCGACAGGATTGGCAAGTCGGGTGGTATTGCAGACCCGCTGGTAGCAGTGATGAAGAACACGAAGCTTGGGCTGGGTGCGACCCGCAAATAGTGCTGTAGCCACTCGAATCCAGCCACTTATTACGTGGGATAAACCCTATAGAAGATTTTAGAACGCTCTCGAAAGGAAACAAGCGCCGGGCGAGGGCGTGTGGATTACGTGATGTCATTGGAGAGGAAATTTAAAACTTGCCCTTGACCTCCCCAAGCGTATAAGACGCACGCCCCGGCCGTGTCCCACAACCCCAATTCACGAACCCATACGACTCTTGTTGTACTACTCTCATGGCCAGTGTTGTTGGAATCGACTTTGGCAACCTCGCCAGCAAGGTGCGCCGCGTTCGAGGCTGTATGCGCATTGGCTAATGCCTTTTTGGACGCGCAGATCGGGGTGGCGAGGAAAGGTGGAATTGATGTGATTTTGAACGAGTCGTCGAATCGTGCTACCCCGTGAGTGCTTTCCTCGCGTCGCTTGGTTTTCGGAATGCTCACACACACGTTGGTAGCTCCCTTGTTTCGTTTGGTGTCAAGGCGCGTGCAATGGGAGAGGCGGCGAAAACTCTCGAGACTTCCAACTTTAAAAACACAATCGGCTCTCTCAAGCGGCTTGTTGGTCGCACTCTCAACGACCCAGAGATCAACGAGTACGAGAAGCAGTATCTCAACGCGCAGCTCGTAGATGTGGATGGAACGGTTGGTGTTAAAGTAGGTGGTCGAGTATTGGATATATCCCGTCGCGTGCTAACTATACCATCTAGGTCAACTACCTTGGCGAGCCTTCTACCTTCTCCGCAACCCAGCTCGTCGCCATGTACCTCGGCAAGTTGCGTGATATTGCAACTGTCGAGGTCAAGGCGACTCCTTCGGACGTTGTGATATCCGTACCTGGGTGGTACAACGACGTCCAGCGTCGTGCCGTTCTCGATGCTGCTCACATTGCAGGACTCAACCCTCTCCGCCTCATCAACGACACAACCGCTATCGCCCTCGGGTACGGTATCACCAAGCAGGACCTGCCTGAAGTCGACGCGCCACGAAACGTCGTCTTTGTGGATATCGGTCACTCCAATTACTCTGTTGCGGTTGTCGCGTTTGCCAAGGGCCAACTCTCCGTCAAGTCAACTGCATATGACCGCCATTTCGGTGGGCGCAATATCGACATGGCGCTCGTGAAGCATTTCTCAGCCGAATTCAAGGAGAGGTACAAGATCGACGTCCTGTCCAACCCGAAGGCGGTGTTCCGCCTAGTCACAGCTTGCGAAAAGCTCAAGAAGGTACTATCCGCGAACGCCGAGGCTAATCTGTCTGTGGAGAGCATCATGAACGACGTCGACGCGTCGAGCAAGTTGAACCGTGAACAATTCGAGGCGCTCCTTACCGAACCTCTTTCGCGCATAACCGAACCACTCGAAGAGGCCCTGACCGAGGCTGGGCTTACCACCGATCAAATCCACTCTGTCGAACTCGTCGGTGGCTCGACTCGTGTCCCCGCTATCCGGTCTCGTATTCGCGACTTTTTCGGCGGGGCGTCCCGTCAACTATCTTCAACGCTCAACGCCGACGAGGCTGTCTGCCGTGGTGCGACGTTTGCGTGTGCGATGCTTTCGCCTGTCTTCCGCGTACGCGAATTCAACGTGCAGGACATCACTCCATATGCTATCAAAACGAGCTGGGAGCGTGCCCCGGGCGACGCGGACGAGGACGACACCGAGCTCATTGTGTTCCCTCGAGGCAACAACATCCCTTCGACTAAAGTCCTGACCTTCTACCGCGCTGGGCCGTTCGAGCTCGAAGCGAGTTATGCGGAGCCTGGCCGGGTACACGGTCCCAGCTGGCTCGGGAGCTTCCAGTGCAAGAACGTGGCACCAAGCGCGAACGGTGATCCAGTTCAGATCAAGGTCAAGACGAGGCTGAATTTGCACGGTATACTTTCGTTTGAGGGCGCGCAGTTGATCGAAGAGGAACTTTCTGAACCTGAGCCGCTCCCCGAAGGCGCAGAGGGAGAGTCAGCCAAGCCCCGAAAACTGATCAAGAAGACTGACCTCCCGATCGTGGTTCGTTATTCGTCTTTGGAGCCCGCGGTGCTTGAGCAGTTGCGCGAGTCCGAAAACTCGATGCACGCTGCGGACAAACTTGTTGCGGATACCGAAGTAAGCGCGCATATAGCCCATCGCGTTTCCGTATGAGAGCTAACGCGTTTTCTATTCATAGGACCGTAAAAACGCCCTCGAGGAGTACGTTTACGACATGCGTGGAAAGCTTGATGAGCGACTGGCGCCGTTCGTTCTTCCGGAGGAAAAGTCTAAAATCCTCGAGCTGGCACAGCAAGCCGAGGACTGGCTGTACTCGGAGGAGGGCGAGGATGCAACCAAGTCTGCCTATGTCCAGCGTCTCGAGGGGCTGCAGGCACTCGGCAATCCAGTTACTACCCGTTACCGCGAGTTCGAGGCGCGTCCGCGCGCAGCTGCTCAACTGCGCGAGACTATCGGCGCATACATGAGCAAAGTTAACGAGCCCGACTATGCGCACATCGACGAGGCGGAGCGCAACAAGATCGTCGAGCGCTGTGCGACGGAGCAGCAGTGGCTGGACGACATGTCTGCGCGCCAACTTGAGAAGCCCAAGACGTCGGACCCGATCCTGACCGCCGCAGAAATCTTGCGACGACGCGACGAGCTCATCTACTTCTCCCAGCCGATCTTGAGCAAGCCCAAGCCCAAGCCGGCCGCGACAGAGTCTACGCCCGGGACTGGGGCGGGTACACCGCAGCCGCAGAGCGGCACGCAGACGCCAGACCCGAACGCGAAGAAGGGGCCACAGGAACCTCAGGAGATGGACGTGGATTGAGCGAGTTGTTATTATGTTGTATCAAGTGAACTTTGCCGTTAGTATAGATTTGGTGTATATATCTGACAACTACATAAATTTACATTCAAGCTATCATCCAAGTAATGCCCTTTTTACCGTCTCGACAGCCTAGTTTGGCATCTTGCTCTGGACCCTGATCCCATCATGTCATCATATATCTGGCGCCCGGAGGCAGTCCGCAGCTCCTAACTCAACCACCACATCCCCCTGGTGCGTTACCCGTCGACGTCGTTTTGATTGCTGTTGACGCCACTTCACAGCCCCTAATGAAGCTCTCTACTGTCCCAGCCATCCTCGCCGCTGCAGTTGGTTGGTTGTCTGTTCCCCTGCTCATTACTCCACGCTCACCTTACCGTTTACAGGCCTGGTTAACGCAGCTCCAGTTCGTATCTACGTCTTTACCCCCAAGCCGCCAGTTCCCGCCCCCGATATCATTCCTCCATGGGCTCAGAGCATCCGATGGGGTCACGCTGCCGCCCCTGCGTTCAACCTCCCGGCGCTTGAACAGACTGCGCCGAGCCCCACGTACAGGCCTGCCCCGACGATCGACCCATTAGCATCACGTCCCAACCCAATTCCCGACCCAGAATGGATCAGGTTTGGTGAGAGGCTCAAGGCCCAGATTCGCGATGGCAAGATGCATCGAGGTGGATGCCGCATGAAGGGGATGCGCACCAAGTCCCTGCAATGGGGGAACAAGTTGCGCGTGGTCCTCGGTCTTCCTCCTATCGAGAATTTCCAGCAGCCCTCGTTTGTAGTGGAATGTGAGTTTTCGTGCTTCTCGTTTGAGCAAACTGACTAAACTTTACTTTAGCTCTCGTGGATGGTAATGGTACAGTGATCTACCGAAAGGAGATCCCTATCAACCGCCTGCCGACACATCACCGCCACCACATGCGCCCCTTGCACCGTCATTCCTCGTTCATGATCCGTCTGAGCCACGCTCTTGCCTCTCTGGGGCCATGGGAAGGCAGGGCTGTCAGTTTCGTGCTGGGTTGCGGGTACGTTTTCCTCCACCCGCTGGTGCGGTGCGTGTCTTGGGTTCTCACCGTTACTCCGTAGGCTCGGCGTTCTCCTTCGCATGCTGTTTGTCTTTGGCGTGCTTATTGTCCGCTCTGTGCGCGCTCGTCGTGCGGAGCGTCGAATTGTCCTTGAGGAGGACAGCGTTATCTTCGTCGCTGATGTCAAGGAGCCTATCGTTGTCGAGGCCCTCCCGGCGTATGCCGAGAAGGCCGAGGCCGAGGAAGCTCCCCAGACCAACAACGCCCACTGATGATGTGCAACCTTATGGCTGCGTCACTCCTAATATCTTCACTTCCACCTGCCCCTGATTCTTCTCGAATCACGCTGGACAGTACACCATCTTTCCCCTTGTTTCTCTTACTAAAAAATCACTGCTCGTGCCGAATCGAATATTGTGTGTTTTAATTCAGACGTGCACGGGCCCCGACCGTGTAAATTGATCTACGTTACTGGGGCGTTCAGCCGTCGGCTGATTGCCGGAACTGGAAGAAAATGATCTTCTTGCCTGAAGAGGTATGTATAGGAAATACGAGAGCATTGTCCGGCAAGGGCGTTTGTCCGCTATGATGTGAGCTGGCAGCTGAGCAGTCTAGACTATTGGGTGCTGCAAAGGAGGCAGAACGGGATCTGTCGTTGGGATCGCGTATTACTTGCGTGAGAGGTAAGATAAATCCGCCTCAGTGGTAATACGTGTGCGGGTGTAGAAAACAATGATACCCCGTCGAGATAGCACTGGTAAGTCAGTCCCTTGATTTGGCCCACAGTGGGGCACGTTGCGACGGACCTGCTTGAACCAAGGATTAAAGTAATTTCAAATTCCTCGAACTTAGAGGCGGACCACTTGCTGGCCACCACTATATTCGCCGCAACCAAGGCTATCTCAAGGCCACCTGTCCTAACCAATTCTGTTGTTACAAGTTCCCATGTGACTCTTCGGGAACAAGGGGTTCCACCATGCACAAGCCTTCGTATGTGGTCACCCGTTTACCATACCCCTCATTGCCTGGTTGAGGGAGGTCTCCAAAGCTTGCTATATTTGAAGCCGTCTTGTATCAAGTATTCCACGCTCCTTTTGCAGAAGCTAAACCTGCCGACACATGTGTATGCTCGCTCTCCTGCTTACTCTCACAAAGGAACCGATGACAATATGGCTCCGAACCTAGTTGTTAGTCAGGATCTTGACCGTAGACGGCTTTTGCAACCCCGGTTCGTGAAAATGTTTGAGCTGAAACCTACAAAGCGTTATTGGGACAGTTGAAGATCTTGTATCTATCGAACGCTCGAAGAGTACATGTTTGAAAATGTTTTACTAGCAATAGCCGTATGGCTGTTGAAATAAAGCTTTGTGCATGCCGGGTCTGAGTGTCTTGATCGGCCTTTGGGATGAGTGTGAGATCCGATTTATGTTTGATTGATCACGAGCATCTTCCGTGAAAAATCAAAGGCCATGTTCATTTTTGACTACCATAGTGAAACTGTCGCTCCGAGAGCAGCCTAGACCCACCTTGATACAGAAGTAATCGAAATACGACTCTCCTGACCATGGACTTGAAGCAGTCCGAGTCAGTCGAAAAGGTTCGCAAAATCGTTGTCCTCATCTCGGGATCAGGCGAGTGCCGTATATGCCAGTGTTTTACAGGCAACTCGACTAAAACCAAACTGTTAGGGTCGAATCTTCAAGCTCTGATGGATGCATGTGCATCCTCTCGTATTCCGTCCGCCCAAATTGCGTTCGTTCTGTCCAACCGCTCGGCCGCATACGGGCTTCAAAGAGCTGCCCGGGCTGACCCTCCAATCCCGACGACCGTACTTGCATACAAGACGTACTTCAATGCGAGAGCGCGCGAGGGGGTTCAAGTTGGGCGAGAGGATTACGATGAAGCGGTCGCGGAGAGGATATTGAAAGAGGTACCGGACGTCGACTTGGTCGTCTTGGCGGGTTGGATGCACATCCTGAGCGAGCGGTTTTTGGACTTGATGGCCAATCCACGACCGATTCCGGTGATCAACCTGCATCCTGCACTCCCTGGAGCGTTTGATGGCGCACATGCTATCGAGAGAGCGTTCGATGCTTTTCAGCAAGGCGAGGTTGCTCATACGGGGGTTATGGTGCATCGAGTCGTGAAGGAGGTAGATCGAGGGGAGCCGATTCTGACGAGGGTAGTAGAGATTAAAAAGGAGGATGCACTTGCGGATCTGGAAACGAGGATCCACGAAGTGGAGCACGACCTCTTGGTCGAGGCTACGATCAAAGTTCTACAGGAAAACAGCATATAATACACCTCTTGTACCTGTGAAACCAAATAAACTACAACGAATAGTGAAAGTGGTGAACTAGAGCAATGTAGCCAAGTCAGCAGATAGCGAAGGTGAGCCGTTCTCGAGCATTGCCGATGCAGAGCAACAAGTTATGGTCAGATGCGGATAACTCGGAGTGGCAATCGACTGGACTTCTTCCATTCCCCGTTTGGGTAGGGTCGGACCATAACGCTAGAGACAGCCGTTGAATTTTTATATATTCGAAAATTTGCGAACCGACTCACTGGTTTTCTTTAGTTATACGCATCAGGGGCTCAAAGCGATACGATGTGATCAAGAAGTAAAGGAACGTTTTCATTATCATGACTGGAAGAAAATTTAGTGGGTGAAGCATGAAAGACAACTCAAAACACGATTTTACCTGAGAATCGAACACCTATGCATGCCTAAGGAGGGTGGGTAGATGTGCTAACCACTCAAATAGAATGACTTACTCTAGGCCCATGCGAAAACGTCATCATCCCACCATAAATGCCAGGGTTCTGTTTCACAGCTTCCGGCAAGTTGTCCCATCTTGCTGGTCGGAACTCCAGTGCATCTTCCCCCCAAACGTCGCGCAGCATATTCATGCCCTCCAGCGCAATATGCACATATGTTCCTTTCTTGATATGCACCCCGTTACTATTCACGGTACCATCGCGCATCCGGACAGGCTCGGCGGTTGGGATGATGTCGTCCTCCATTGCGACTCGCAGACTGCTATGTACTGGCGGAATAAGGCGCAAGGATTCGCGGATGATGTTGTCCAGTTGGGATAGTTCATCTAGTGCGGAGAACAGGGTCGGGTCGGAAGGATCCACGACCAAGTGCTGGAGCGAGACAAGATCGGCTCTTAGAGCACTTTGGATGTCTGTGTGGAGTGCGAGCAAGTGCAAAGTCCATGCTAGAGCCAAAGATGTAGTGTCCGATCCGGCGAACAGCATGGTGTTGATATTGTCCATTAACTCGCTGTCCGGTAGACGTTGGCTCTCTGGTACCGATGTCGACAGGTTTGGCTTTACTGAAGGGGGGGGGGGGGTTGGTGAATTACGGATGAGGGTTATGATACTGTTGGACTCACAGAGTCTGCTGAACAAATCTTTAGCAGGCTCATCTTTATTTCCACATTCCATTTCCTTCAAAACCGCTTGTCGTTTCGTCTCCACTAGTTCTTTACACTTGGCGTAAATTACTTTGTGACTTGCAGTTACGGCTTTTGTAGCATCGTCTGGCTATGAGATGACTTAATTTGTGCCTGTGTAATATGCTTGAAGGTGCTCACGAAGATTTTGTAGAACCACGGACAATAAACGCTCAGCATCGTACTGAGGACCCCCCGCTCTTGGTCGAGGGTCATCCCGAACATCCGCTTGTAGGCGATATAGACTGGGTTGTCCTCGTTCTGAATTGCGTTGAACGCGTAGTCAAAGCCTACAATAGCGATGGTGAGTGGTCTTTCTTAAAATTGAAGTTGTAGCCTCTTTACCGGCGAGGCCAATCATGTCAAATGCAGCGCGAGCCATCCAGTGGTAGACATCTATCTCCGAGCTGGCAACCTTATCGTCCTGTGTCGAGGTTTCGATAAGCTCGTTCCACTGGGACAGGAGCTGGGGCGCAGCGATGAGCATCTGGCTGTAGTAAAACAATCTGAGCATACCTCTTTAGCCTTGTCAAAGAATATGGGCAAAAAATCTTTCAAGTTGGCCGAGGAAAAGGCGGGGGTGATGACTTTCTTTTGCAATCTGTGGGTCGCTCCTTCGGTGGCAAGCATACCGTACCCAATTAGACCGCCGATAATACGGCGCGACTGCCATGGCTTTTGGTACTTGTTCGAGTTGTTGAGTATATAGGTCAAGGCACGGTGATCCAAGGTGTAAAATCGTGGATCCCACTATACCGAGTTGAAAACAATGTAGAATGGTTTAATCTGGGAGACTCACGCTCCCAAATCCATTGAGGCGCATGGTCTTGCCATATGTTTTGACCAACTTGTCACACGTCTTGCCGGTGATATTGGCACTGGAGGAAGTCAATAAGCGAGCATATCGGTTCGTGAGATATAACTAACTTCATAGCAAGATTCATATGGCTTCCTAAAAGTCCAACCGACTCAGGACCAGGTAACTTCCGCATTGGGTCCAGAAGTGGCAAGATAAATAGAATCCTGAGCACGTAGCAGACCGCCGCACCGACAAGCAGAGCCCCCAGCAGAGACGCGTACCAGAGGTAGGTTAGGAGAGCCATTGAAGTGGTTCGGGACAGACATGCCGCGGTTTGGAGCCTGGCTTTGTATACGCTCTGGGTGATGATGTTTGGACCTTGGAGGAACAAAGGGCAAACTATCTAAGCGCCCACACATCACCACCATAGTCTTCTGATTTTGGATCGCCACCACTGAGCCACCAATCCACCAAG
>WSLN01000315.1:0-14140 GCA_019677355.1 Ceratobasidium sp. 370
TTCTCCTTCCGTTTCGTAGGGGACGGCGGTGCAGCTGGAGCTGGTGCAAAGTTCAGCCTTCCAGCGGCGCTCGGCTTTGCAGGAGATTTGGCCTTTGCCTTGCCCGCAGCGCTGGTTCCGACTCTACCTCGGAGCGGAAGCGCGGTAACCGTCAATGGTATAGCCTTGCCTTTATTTGGCACTCGGAACGGCCTTGATGCAGCGTCATAGCCCTTGCCCATTGCACCTAGTCCTAGCCTTGTTTGGGAGGATGGGAAGACGCGGGGCCATTGTTGGGATGATGGGCGGCTCGTGGTCGTTGTAGTTGTGGATGTTTGAGAGGGGATAGTCTTGGCCCGGGCTGGGAGCTGGACTGGTGCACGGGGAGGCTGCGGCTCGGAGGGCGCGGAACGAGCAGGGGCGGGCCGAGATACAGCGGCTTGAGGTGGGGGTTGATGAGATGAACTAGAAACGGCGGCGACTGGTGGGGCTTTGCAAGTCGGCCTTGTTTGGGGAGGCTTTGGCGCGGGAGGGCTAGGAGTGGGGGTTAGAGTCAGGTCGATGATTGGTAGACTCTCGCGATGCACGCCTGGCGTGATTGGCGACACCTGATCTTCGGCCACGGTGGTTGCAGTGGCGTTCGAGTCCGTTGAAGCGGTTGTACTCGCGGAATCTGAGCGTACGGAGAATGCAGAGGTGTCGACGCGCACAGAGGACGAAGAGATTTTGGTGTGGATAGATAGGGTAGGCCTTGGAGCGGTTGGAGGCGACGGTGGGACGGTATTCTGTTCGGGCGAAATGAGCGACGAAGCGGTCAGAGTTGGCATGGACATGGGACGTGAATTGGAGAGGGCAGCGCGATTTGGTGGAGTGCAAGGCAGAGCGGTCGTTGTTAGATTGGAGCTTGAACTGGAGCGTGAGCTGGAGGTAGAGGTCGAGATCGGGTCTGCGCGAGGGGCGGCAGCCGCGCTAGACAGGCTCTCTGTTTCGCCCCAGTTGAAAGACTCGGCATCGGAGAGCGGTGTGGTGACTTTGTCGAGCTCGGACGGGCCCGCGACTGGTTTGGGTGTCTTGAGTTTGGGCGGGGGCATGACGGTGCTCTTGCTTGTGCTCGCACCGACAGACGGACCGAGCATAACTGCGCCAGCACTAGCTACGCGGGTGTTTCTACGCGCGGGGTTGACGCGAGCTGAAAGCCCACGCCCAAGAAGCTCAATGAGTTCCGATGTGTTGTCTTGTGAGCGTTGACTGTCGTTGTCTGGCGCACTTTGTCGTTTACGCTTGACTCCATGGGATGCGCTCCTTGCACCATTTCTCCGCACAGGGAGCTCAGTAGGAAGCAACGGGGGAGGGGGCGCAGGGGCTTGGAACAATATGAGCACACTGGCCATGGTCTGTGCGCCACTCACCATCGCGAAAGACATCGCCGAGTACCTGCTTCTGAGTCGACTGCCACTGCACAGGGTCAAGCTCCATCTCGTAGCCATACTCCATGCTGCCTCGTCGCCTGTCGTCGTTGTGCGCGAAAAGCGGTAAATCAGACTGGATGTGGATGCGCGACACGGCGCGAAAGCCAATTAGTCACGTGGATTATCACACCTCGGCGCTTGTCTCGTGCCTCTTCATCACGACCATGGCACTCCCAAAGGTGGGTGAATGTGCTCACCTGTCGAGTATACGCTGACTGTTGTTTTTATAGCGGATTATCAAGGTGCGTGGTCTACGAGTGGGGGAGGCTGGCGATTGACCCTTTGGCTAGGAAACCGAGCGTCTGAACGCTGATCCTGCACCTGGCATCTCCGCCGTGCCACACGAGGACAACCTACGCTATTTCGATGTTGCTATTACAGGCCCAGATGGCTCCCCTTTTGCTGGTGAGAGTCTTGGACTCCGCTGTTTTGACTGGCGGTTGACCTGGATTGCCACAGGCGGCGTCTTCAAGCTCGAGCTCTTCTTGCCCGAGGAGTACCCCATGAGCCCACCCAAAGTCCGCTTCCTCACCAAGATATACCATCCTAACATCGGTAAATTGAAACCACTATCACGTCCGTTTGTGAGCTTACTTGGAGTAGATAAACTCGGTCGCATCTGTCTTGATATTCTCAAGGGTTTGTCTTTCCCTCTGCTATCTCGAGTTCCGCTTACATATGAATGCTTAGACAAGTGGTCCCCAGCACTCCAGATCCGTACTGTCTTGCTTTCTATACAGGCACTCCTATCTGCCCCGAACCCCGACGACCCCCTTGCCACAGATGTCAGTATCCGTCGTGATAGTCTCGTGTGCTCGCACTAACAAGAACCGTTCCTCCCGACATTCTGTCGGTGCTCCGCCGCTTCAACTCGCTCACTAGGTTGCAAAGCACTACAAGGAGAACGAGACTGACGCGATCCGGGTTAGCAAGGAATGGACCGAAAAGTACGCAAGTGGTCCATAGATATAGAAGATAACCAAGTTATGAAAGAGATTTTATTGGATCGCTTTGTATAAGTTACGCTAGGAATCGTACGCTCTTGATATTAAACAGAGATAAAAGTGTGGTGGGCGCGCGGGCAATTGTGTTCTGGGGCGTTTCTCACCCTGCCGATTTGAAATCACCGCCCATTTGCGGTGCCCCTGACTTTACCGCGTCCTTGTGACGACTACCACCGTTGTTCTGATTCGTATCGGCGCCTCTCGCGCACCTCGTCGTTGTCACTTTTACCCTTCAACACCTTCAAGTTGGGCCAAGCGGCTAGCCGCTCGCCGTCGGTACGACCCCAACGGCGACAATTTAGTGTAGGCTCAGGTACGTGCCTGTCCGTGCGTGGTATCTGTGCGTTTCTCCCACCGCTGACCGCCACAACCCATTCGTGTTCAGTATCGAGTTGGACCGGGACAATGAGTGGCGGGAGTGCCCCATCTTTGTTTGGGTACTATCCCCACGCCCTCCCGCATTCGCGGGTTAGCCACTCGGATCCAAGTTATCCACCCTCTTCCTCTTATCTCAACTCGAACAACTATTCTGGGTCGGTTTCTACTGGAAGTGGGATTAACAGCACAACTACGAGTTCTTATGCCAATGCCAGCACGAGTCACGTTCAGGTTGAGCATCCTGTGGGTGCGACCGGACCATCCGCCCCGAATGATCCCATAGCATCGGGAGGGGACTCGCTCGCAGGATCTAGCAAGCGTCCGTTTCCGTTTCCGTTGGGCTCGCAGGAGAGAGATAAGCGGGCGAGGAGTTGTGAAGGACACAATGCAAGTGGGAGTGGCATAGTTCGGAATGGGTCTGGAATGTGGGAAGGACCTGGAGGGACATGGTCGGAGGAGCAGGCTGTACCAGAAGGAAGAGGAGGTGGTGGCAACGGGAGCAGGGGCGATGCAACGATTGTTGGCGAGGACGTGAGAGCAGACGAAGAGGCTGACGTCGACAGCTCGATTGGAGAAGCCCAGATTGATGAAGATGAAGCACCAAACCAAGAGACGGTGAGCACAGACGAGGCGAGCACCCTTACTGCTTTACCCTCTGGTGTGTCTGACCTTTATTTCGGCATTTTTAGTCCAGCTATGCCTCTGCTGCCGAGTCACCGCAGCCCATTCAGTTTTCCCCCGGGAGTCCAGTGGTGATCGAAACCCCGCGGCTATCTAATACTATACCATTTTCGGCTGCCAGCACCTACGCACGCACAAGCCCTTACGGTGCAGGCGCGTTCCCAATAGATGCTACTTCGAGCTCGTATCCGATGGAACCTATGGCTAGCGCAACGCACAATCGGGGGGCATCGCCTGCACCACGGATACCTACCCCTGCGGCTTTGCGTTCGTCGTCCCCGCTCGACCTCCCAATTTTATCAACGTCTGGTTCCACCTCCACCTCCAGATCCAACGTCCCTGCCTCTCCGAATGTCCACGCTCCACAGCCTACCTCGTTTCCTGGCGCTCGGGATACACATCCGGTCGCGAGGCTTCCGCCCTTGCGTTCTCCGTCATCGCCAGGGCTCGATCGCCTACCACCGTTGTCGATGCACGCTTTAACTGGGCAAGAAATCGATAGCCCAGGGGAGCCAGAGTCAGCCACGCGACCGAGACCGGGGTTGTTTGATATGAGATGGATGACGCGGCAATACGGCCAAATGCCAGAGTCGCGAGGGTCTGGGTCTGTTGCACCTACCACGCTCGAGATTGGCACTTCCCGCCCGCAGGAGTTACAGGCCGAACATCCACGCGCCTCACACTCGAGGTCCGATTCCGGGAATGTCGAGCGCTCTGGCCGTGCGCTCCGTGCGCTGCCAGTGACGCGACGTGTACGCTCTCCCCCACCCACTTTGGGCTCTACACTGGGCTCTACACGCGACCTTACAGTGGATACGGCAGTTAATTTTGGGAGCTCGAGTGTGGACAGCGCACTTCCGACTAGCGCCTTTGGTGAGCGCCGCATGCCGCTGCCACAGGTTGACTTGGAGCAGGACTGGATGGTTGGTTCCGCATCGTCTGGGTTTGCAGGAGCTACGTCATCTCGGGCGATCGGTTCAGCCTCGCCTGTACCAGGGAGTGACGGAGCCGAGTTGCCGTTTCGGTCGGCGCTCTCGCCTGGACTTGATGAATCTCTTTCGCCAATTGTGAATGGGCCTGCGTCGCCTTCATTCGGTGGCCTTGCGTCCCCGATGGGCATAGAATCAGTTGCGTCAACAGTCCAGTCCGACGATGAGCCGAACTCGATTTCGGGAGCGGGGGGCGATAATGTGGTACTGCCGAACGAGAGGCTGGGGGTTCACACCGAGATCACGGTAGCGGGCGGGCACTCGGCCTCGGCAACCTTTGGCTCTCCTTCTACCTCTGGAAGTTCGGCGTCTACTCGAACCACGCCCTCTGGATACACACGACGACCACCTTCATTGTCATTGCGCGGTTTCCCCACGTCTCCAACGTTTTCATCCATGTCTGGGCCAGTCTCGGCGTCTCCGTCCTTTATGCTGCCCGAGTCCCCAACATTTCCAGTTTCGGCATCGCCCCGAACCTCGACGTTTGATCTAGCAGTGACCCCGCCCGGTAGTGCGTTGCCAAGTTTTGTCGCGCGGATGATGGAAGTTGATTCGCCCGTGCGTGAGGGTGCAGGTGAGTAGTTTTAATATTGTAGATGCTGTGTTGCTAAATATTACATGCAGACAGCCTCGGTCATGCATACACTATTCCGGAACTTGTATTGGAGCCTCGAGCCGAGAATGATGCTGCGTCAATTGATGCATTGAGGCGTTTTGCACGCGGTGCCGGCGGTACCAGCCCGAACGAGGCGACAGTAGGCTCATATTTCGCAGAATCGCCCGATCCAGAAATCCGCCGGGAGCCTATCCGATTCCCGCTCGGTGTATTCGAGTCTCTCGGGACTGAAGATCTAAGCGCTCGAGCGTTGCGGGAGTTTGACCAGTCGAACCGTGTGGCAGAGCAAGCGCCTTTGTTCCCTTTGCCACGCGGGGAGTCGGAAGTCGCCCAGCAGGGGTCTTCTACGTTTTCTCAACCAGGTTCATCCGTGTTTGTTCAGCAAAGCTCATCAACGTTTTCTACTGGCACGGATTCGACTGCTCATCAGCTCGACGAGTCTGGTCCAGTGTGGTCCTCGCGTTCACCTGGTCTCGGCTCTACCCATTCACAGCGCTTAACGGAATCTGGGGTGTCGTATCCCTCGCGCCCATCGGCCTCAGATACTTCCTTTCCATCGTTCCGAGCAAACGTGAGTCCTGGGCCAGAGTTGAATATGGGCTCCCGACCGGGACGACTCGTGCGGGATATGAGCTGGTCGTTTTCAGATGTATTCCGACCTGGACACGAGGGATCCATCGAGGCGTTGTCTGGATCTGGCTCGGAGACTAATCTGAGATCCTACGAGCATGATGAGCGGATCGAGGGCGATAATAGGGGGACCCGTGCTGGTGTCAGGAACGCGTTGACGAGGGCTGCTCGACTGGCTGCTCCGGCTCGTGGTAATGAAAGCTTGCCTCGACTCCACCTCAATGCTCTCCCTCGTGTAAGCGGGGTTGAGTCTTCGACTACACAGGATGAGCAGTCTCAGAGCTGGAATGCGATGACGGCATCGACGAACTTAAGCCGGACACCCCCCAGTGCAGGACCGAGCGAGTCTGACGTTCCGTCTTTTGCTGAAGCCTGGCTCGAAGAGGGCTCCCGGTCAACTCGACCCCTTCCACCACGACGGATGTCGGGTCCCCGCTGGATGGATCTATTCTCAGAAACTTCAAATACTCAGCCTGTAGCCGTCCCAACCGCCCAGCGCCCCTCGAACCGGCCGCGCATGCCACCTGCCATTCCCACGTCATCAGCCGATAGCACACTCTTTGATCCTCTGAGCGGCATGAACTGGCCATCGGACGCTCATCCCCCACAAGCGCCACTGGTGCCACAAGCGCCGCGAGCAGAGACGAGACAAGAGCCCGCACAGGATTCATTGGCGAGATACCAGACATTTGCCCAGTCGATTGACGAGCTGCGTCGCTCCCCTGCTCATCTGCAACAAGCGCCGAATGCCTCGCCTAACCCATGGAGCTCTAACAATGGAGGAACCGGATTACGCTTGCCGCCTGTCATTGCGCCGTCTACCACAACAGCCTTCCCACCTGCCCGTCCAGAATCGACCGGCCTAAGTGGGATCTCGACGTGGTTTGGTGACGGAGGTGGAAATAATTCGAGACCCCCATGGGCTATGCCCCGCCACGAACCACTTCCAATGCTTGATGAGCCACGGCGCCCATACGGCCACGACACTCGTCAGCCTCCAGCCCCTCCCCCAGAACTTGCTCGTGGGCCGCCATCTCAGCCGCAAGAACGAGGCGCCAATTGGCTTCGGGAATGGGAGCGTGAGCGCGACCGACAATCCAGACTCGCACGGGAAGATTATTGGCGGCGCCGGGAGACAGAATCGGTCGGCGTTGCTGCTGCGTCAGCCGGACCCAGTGGCGTCGAACGCAGGCGGGCGACATCTGTACATCGTCCCTTGGCCCAGCTAAGCGGGACCCAGGCGCAAGGCCGGATGTGGGACGAGTATAATACACGCCACGAGCCACGGCCCTGGCCGACAATGACCCGGTCTAGTCTTGTAGCTACAGGTTTTGCAGACGACGACCTCTCAAACGAATGGCCCCACGACGGGAACGCCATAGATCTTTGGGGCAGCATGCCTCGACGCCCGCCACGGCGCCAAGAGGTGCTTCCTCCCCGGTTAGATGGTGCTGGCGCTCCGACCCAGTCATCCGAGGCAACCGCCAATAGGATCTCCGATCTTCCGTTTACCGAATCGCCCCCATCCCTTCTCCAAGAACTTATCGATATGAGCCGTGTTGATCACTACAATGACTCGTTTTCGTCCGACGTGTTCCAATCCTTCCAGCGGGCAAACTCCCAACAGGCGGTGCCGGGGTCGAACCCTCCAGATTTCCGGCATGCGGGCGACGCACTGAGGCGCTCGTTGGCCAACACTCCTCGCCGGACGTCTCGTGAGCGCGACAATCCGAACCGTCCCGGACAACCGCGCAGCCCCCCAAGCCGGCGCTTCCTTGGATTGGGTGAAACACCTGTGCAGTCCCAACCCGGCAGTTCCGCCAACCAAACCGAGCGATCAAGGCTGTCCTTCCCAAGAGATAGGTGGGATATGCTGCAATTGGCTCGGTCGCAAACACAGCTGGACCGTATGCGCCAATTGTTGCACCCTCGTACGTGACGCGCGCGCTCATCCGTTGGCTTAAGTTGACTCGCCTTGCAGGTTCGGGTGATTCAAGAGAGAGGGACCCTTCTAGGCGGCGCTTGACTGATCTCGGGCGCTCATCTGCCACTCAGACATCACGAAGTGCGTAGTTGCGTTGCTTGCTTGTCTCATGCTAACGAGCTGCAGGGCGGAGCTTCATGTCCGCTCTAGAAACAGAACCCGTGTCTCCCACTTCTCTCGAGCCAGCCAGGGGCGCACAGTGGCCTCGTGACCCGGAGACGCAACCATCGGTACGACACGACGACCGCTCGAGCTGGTCTTCTACCGAAAGTCCGAGAAACAACCTACAAGAGCTACTCCGAGCAGCTTCCAGGGTGCGTCGCCGCCGAACTCTTCTTCCCGAATCAGCGTCCAGAAGGGCTCCTTCTGGTTTCCTCAATTCCGTGGACCATGCTCTACATCAGGTCGAATCCGGGCTGCTGCACATCAATCGAGAGCTCTCTGCACTTGCGGATGAAAGCGGCCGTTTCAACCGCCAGACGGAACCAGCACCCCAGCCTCGGCCGATCACTCACGATCATAATCACGAAGACATTTCGCCTACTTCTCGAATGGATTGGACGTACGATCAGAGCCCGGACCGGGTCGAAAGAAGTTCCCCACCGCCGAGGCTTCCACCATTTGAGTTCTCGCAGCTGCAGCGGAACGTGGATTGGCCCTCGTCGCGACGCAATACTCTCGAGAGGCGTTATGAGGAAGAGGACGAGATGCCGGTGCGAAGCCTGTCGAGTTACCTCGAGCACAGGCAGGCGCAGCGTGACGCTTTACCGAGGCCAGTGCGTCCACCATATACGTACGAGCACTCGTGGCGTGATTCTGTGGGCACCGAGCCGCGGTCAAATGATGTTACCCCGTCGAGCGTGGCAACAAGCATGCCCATGCGGGACCGGCTCTTGTTCCGAGCGTCAGCCCCCAACCGTGATCCCCCAAATAATTCGGGTAGGAGCCGGATTCTCCGGCACCCAGACAGTCGTGACAACAGCGGGAACTCTTCGACGCAGCCTGCCCAGCCCTCGACCCCGTTCCGGTTGCATCGCCGGCGACCGCCCTCGCCCGTCACGTCCGACGACCCACCCCCCGCACCGGTCTCGCTCTCGCCCCCACGGTCGTACGCATCTCGGTTTTCGCACTTGTTGCCGCGGCGGAGCTCTGGTCGCGGACCACCCCCATCGGGAGCCAACAGCGATGACAATGACGAGTGGATCCACCCCAGCTCGAGCGGTCGCATGTTCTTCCTTCGACCCCGTGCCCGGGCGCGGACGACGTCCGGAGGGGATTTCTTGCGGGACGACGAATTTGATGATTCGTACGAGGGTCTGCTGCGGCTCGCTGCGCGTATCGGAGATGCAAAGCCGCGTGGTACGCCCGCCGATGTGATCAAGGCTATGCCGACTGGAAGTTATGCCAACTGTCCTGGGGCCAAGGCGGAGACTCGGTGCCCGATTTGTCTAGATGACTACGAGCAGGAAGATATCGTGGCGTTGATCAGGGGGTGCTCGCACTGGTTTCACAAGGAATGTATTCAGGTGAGTCAATCTAGGTCAAGTCTGACCGTGGCTGACTGCGGGGTTTTGCGCGATTGACAGCAATGGCTTGGGTGTGTATTCATTTCCGTAATATATCACGCTTTTAATCTGACGTTTTTCCGATTGGCAGTAATTCCCGGACTTGCCCCGTCTGTCGAGGACAGGTTGATGGCGAGGGAAGCACCCAACCCGAGGCTGGACCCTCCTGGATGTGAACTGTGACTCTTTGCGTTGACCATGTGTACATGTCCCATGCCTGTTTTCTTATGTTTCCTGTTGCTGAATATTTTGCATATCAAGAAATTCATGGATCTATTAAGAGACTAGGTGCATACACCCAACGCGGAAAGAACAATCAAAGCGAACATACAGAGAGGACCTAGCACAGTCATACAATGTCAAAGGAAAAAGACTCGGGTATCATCAAAAGAATCATGTGGGCAGGGGAAAGCCAGTTGGGGTCATGGTGGAGAACATGGTACCCGTGACGGTGTCATCGAGCTCATATATCGTCATGCCACCTCTTACGCGGCCGACATAGCCAAACATGCGCTTGTACGGCGCTGGTCTGTCGAGAATTTCGAGCGGGCTCGAGCCCTTGGAGGGTGCGGGCTGGAGATAGCTGCGGCACTCGAAAATGACCGACGCCATGTCGTGGTCGTTTCGCAGAAAATGCTCGACGACAGGGACAAACGCCGCGACGACCGGCGTCTTGGGCGGAAACTCGTGCGTGACGGCGAGCACGGGCGTGTGGACGTATGCACTGCGCCGGGTGGGCGACGACGAGTCGACGTTGAGCTGTGGGTCGGCGAGAAAGCCAAAGGTGCAGCGCGCATAGACGTCGCGGCTGTTTTCAGCGCGCGCAAACGAGATGTGGTGGTCTGGCCGGGACGGCGTGCTCTGGTATGGCCCGGGCGACCTCGGTGGGGTTGGAATGTGGTGGTCGCCGGAGCTGGGAGCGGTGACGACGCGCAGCTCGAGCGTGCCGTCGAGAGGCGACTCGTCCATAAAATGCTGGAGCAGCGCGGCGACCGACGGATACGAGGTGGCGAGGTCGAGGCGGTAGAGGACGGTGCGATAGTCGTTCATCATTTCCTGGGCAGAGTCAGCGCGGGCAGCGTCATCGCGCTAGAAGGCTTACGGATAAATACGAGAAGAAGTCTATCGGGGGGTGGGAGGCTCGGGGGGACCGAAGCGGTATTTGACAGCCTGGGTGGGCTAGGGCCACCGGCGCCGCAGCGCGAGAGCGCCGCATAGTGGAGGAGCAGCACTCCCAATGCGGGCGAAAAGCGTTTCCACTTGCTCGCTTGCTGTTCGGAGCCGGAGCGAGTAGAGGGGCCCACGAGCTGACTTGCCACCAGGGGCCAGGGAACAAGCAACTATCTTTCATTTACTACAAAGTCTTGCCCTTGATCGCTGACACCCTCAGTGCTTCTGCGATCTCAGTCCCGAGCACATACACCACCATCGCCGGTACGACGAGCCACACCCTGCCCCCGAGTCAGCGCGCACACCCGGTCCTGCCTGACCTACTCACCCCTATTTGGGAATTGCAAATATCGGACATGAGCTGCCAGTCTAACTCCGATAGCATATATGAAAGCTACGTACGTTCGGCAACGCGAATAATATAATCCATTTCATAGACGAGTTGTGACCTGTCTCACACCAGGAGCAGTAAAAGTCTTGCAGCCAATAAAGCATGGTCTTGCTGAGCGTCATCACCGCCGCTGTGGCGCCCGAACAGTCGCGTTAGGATACATTGGCACAGTTTAATCCAAAAGTATTACCAGCAAATCCAACGAGCGGGGCGCTCGTGGCTGGTCGGACGTGGGTCAGGTAGACGTAGCCGAGCTGGGGGCGCGGGAGGTCAGACGCGCTCCGGGCGGCCTGCGGGCACTTACGTTCATGGCAGTCTCGACAACGTTCATAAACGCTATTTTAAGGTTTCAGTTTCGTCGACAGACATCTAGCTCGTACACTCGCATTGCGCATTTGGAAATCCATCTCCTCTGGTAAAAGCAGGCCAGCCGTAAACCTACCAACGCGGTTAGATACCCACAATACGGATAAATGTGTTTACGTACATAGTCGACATCAGCATACAGCGCGTATGGCTTCCATATCCAATGCAGATCGCCCCCCACCATCGAGCGAGGTCTGAAAAACGTGAGACCAAGACTTTTCAGGGACTCAAACTCCGAACCTCAGAAACAGATATCCAACGTCCCAAGCAACCACAAATGCACTAAGAAAGAACCAAGCCGAGACCCAAGTTTTCGCCGACATTTCGATGGTCGTGGGCGTGTTCAGTGTTCAATCGCGCGTACCATAGGATTCAACCACTAGCCACGTGACGCCACGCGTTTTTATTGAGTTCGGTGGAAATCAGTGGAACCGCCCAAGGCATCGAAAAGCTCATCACATGACTTTCTTGCCCCGACCGGGCCCTTGTCTTCCACACTTCCCAGCCTCGAGCACACGGTTTCCATTTCACCCGTTCTCGCGAGCTTGTTTTTCATTTCGCGCCGCGTTCCTGGATACCCCGTGTCGCTCGCACACGGCAACTCAGCCCCTAACGGGTCACTCACCCCGTGGGCGTAGCTGGCCGTTTTCCCCGTCACCAGCCTCAAATGTCTCCGCCATCTGTCCGTCGCATCATTTTGCGATTTGCGCCAGACAGCAGCCCTCTTGGGAGGTATTTGCCATCGTGCCAAACCTGAAAGCAACAGCCAGTACGGGATCTTGACTCGACCATTGGTGGTTATATTGCACCACGTGCAGCCCCTCCGTTGACAAGAACGGGGGGCTGTCTCACATTCGCGACAACCGAACAATGCCCTCCGCGATCGCAATTCGAGGATCGTGACTGGTCATCGCCTCCTACACGGCTCTCAGCCTGCCGTCCGGCGTTTGGTCTGCCGGCCGTTCATCTGTGATGACCGACTTCTCTGCCTGCGTTCTTTAGGTCGGTTTCTCGTATGGATATTCCCTGAGCCCGGCATCGTGCCCGAGCCAATTATTATCCGGCGAGCTATACGTCCAAGCCGTCGCTCATGAGAATACTGAAAGCATTGAGTTTTGTGACATGATGTTTAGGTGAAGCCCCAGAGTTATCTCGCGAGCAACTAATTAAGATCTGTCATCGTCTCTCGAGTGAACAGCTCGGAAAGCTCCTCCAAACTATCTTTGCGAACAGTGCTCGACCCACGCAAGGCCTGGCACCCGTCTTGACCTATTCTGCCCTTGCTCTGGGAACCAGCCTCGAGCTTTGGAAATAGTGTAATGCCACAGGATTACCGCCTGGCCCAGTGTGCCGAGCAACCCCCTAAAAACGTAGGACCCACAAACTGGGTGTCCAACAAGCTTTTTACCGCCCGAATTTCAATAGGGGGTCCACGCAATCCATCCGGAGCGAGCACATGGCCCGGTTACTTGAAAAGTATATGATTAAACGGTACGGAGGGGTCATCCACATTGGTGGCTGAACCGGTCCAGCTCGATGCAGAGCACTCGGCAATGCGCACTCCGACCCTAGTCGGGTTGGCTGAAACACGTTCGCCACCGGTCTGAGGTTCCAGTGCGGATATATGCTAGTGTGATAATATATACTTATTTATTTAGACTGAATTTCACGATGGTGCTATTCAAAAAAGACTCCGCACAAATTAATTTATCAGGCTGTGGGGTTTTCATGTGCATTTGTAGCAATTTGCACACACCCACCTTTCCCAGTTTATTATTTTCACCCGCCCTATCGTGGGACTTATGAACTGAGCCGCGTCTTGCGAAGACCCACTTGGCTAGACATGGAGACAACGTTATTTGCCAGATTATGCCATACTGATTGATCCTCGAAGATCGCCGATAGGCTATAAAGTTACGTGATGCGGGCTGATTCTCTCAGCCATGTGGGGGTGTATGCGTAGTTCGAATATCCCAGGGCCAGCGGTGCGTATATATGCACACGAGGCAGGGTACGGTAACCTACCCTATGAAGAGATCTCAGGTCGCCAGACAACTCGTAGGTGGAAGCTACCTAAAAGGCCTAGGAACTTGACCGGAACGCTCAGCACGACGCACCGGCTATTCACTTGTACGCACAACGCTCATTTGTAACAAGAGAGAACCTTTATTTTTCGATCAGCTGTCGCGGCTCTAGGTTATTCCACTGCTTCTGGTGTTTCTCAGGTCTCGTGCTGGTTTTGTTAGCGGGGTCGGTCCCCTCGTTTTTAAGCTTGTGAATCTAATCTATGCGTGGTCCGGAGCAAAGCTTTCGTTCATATGACCATGTCTGGCTGGGATGGATAATCTAGGGCATATTATTCGCACTATTATCTCGCTGGGAACGTCGACGCGAGGCGGATTTTGTCATATCATTCACGTCTTGCCCCCTTCCATCTGTCAGACCTCAAGGTCTCCTTCGGGAACCTCGAGGCAGCAGCGTCTTGCGTCATGCTGGCATGCGAAGCCTTAGCGATAGGTTGATTATGTAGACAGTAGATGAAAGATGACCAAGTGACGTCGTAGATAATTGCTCGTCGTTTCGACTTCTAGACTGACATCGTTTGCCATGGCCATCTCGATGCTGGCCGATCAGCACCGATTACCAGCACATCGTGCATGGGTTTGTCAACATAATTCTCGCTAGCTTGCTGGGCGGTGAAATCGCAGGGCAAACGTAGGAGTGCTTCAGCAGATTGAAACCTGTGGCAAGGCGCCACCCTACAGTCATACCTGGCCTACTCAGCGGTTCATATCAGTTATTATTATGCGTACCTGAGTCGACAGACGCCACAAATTACTCCCGTAGTCCTGGCACAAAGGTATGAAATTCGAGTGGCGAGGCTGAAGGGTGGGCCAGTGTTCCAGCCATGGGTGGGT
>WSLN01000316.1:0-17777 GCA_019677355.1 Ceratobasidium sp. 370
TGGGGACGTCGGTGTGTCAAATCATTAGGACCGTTTGCCAAGCTAACCCGCTATGTCCCAGGCTCTGTCCAGGTATCCATTTGGCTCAGTCGTCCATATTTATCATAGTCGCGTCCATCCTCACGATATTTAACGTCGTTCCTTTCGACGAAACTGCTTTGCCTACCACAGAGGGTGAGAAGAATTCCATCGTCTAGTAAGTCTCCGCATATCTGGACGAGAGAAGAGAGTGAAGCAACCGCATATAGCCGCCCTCGACCGTTCAAATGCAAACTTGTGCCCCGGACTAACGAGGATCGAAACCTGGTTAATTCAATAGCATGACTGCTGTGTGCGCTGCTAATATAACAATTTGGATTATTGGAGTCACCCGAACCGCGCATGGCATGGCCATATCACCCGGGCGGCATCGAAATGGTCGTAAGCTATGAGGTACTGCTAAGCCGCGCCAAGTTATGGTCAGCATATTCCTAGCGATTAACAGGACACATATAATCACACGCGAACATGCCCGATGTTTAGGTATCCGTATGCCCGGGTGGAAGTTCCAGCGGATAGTGAATTAGTCCCATGCTGGTCCAGCTACGGGTGCAGAGTAAACTCGCGGGTATGTTTAGCTATATCTTATCAAGCCCGAAATTCTCGGAGTGGCAAAGTGACTCAGCTCCATCTGTAAGAACGTTTCAACCTGCCGATCATATATGGCATCGTACGCTAACATAGCATGCCCTCACCACATGATGGCCCAACCTCGAGCTTCCGGCTCATTCAGGAAACTATCTGAATAATCATTTGCTCCGAAGCACTCTCGCAAGGTTGAATGACGGGGAGCAACCTCCGTCGACTGATGCTAAATTTTACTCATGGCTGACGCAGCGCATACATGCGCGCTTGAATGGGTATATAAATATCTGGGCGATGCCTGTTACTTTACATCCTCTCCTAAACCTTCAAATCTCTACCATGAGTTCGTCGAGTGCTCTGCTACACGGAAAGAAAGTCCTCATTATCGGGGGCTCCTCAGGTAGGCGTTTTCAACTATCTCCCGTCTCTGGTTCCCCAGGCTCAATAGAATCCAGGCATTGGCCGTGGTGTCGCAGCTGCATCGCTCTCCAACGGAGCGTCGGTAGTGATAGCTTCCTCTTCCGAAGCCAAGGTTAAGGCGGCTGTCGAAACACTCAAGCAAGGTATCCAGGACGGGGTTACGGTTTCTGGCCAAGCCTTCGATATGAAGGACACCCCAGCACTCACGAGGTTTTTGAGTGAGAATGGACCGTTTGATCACTTGGTGAACACCGGCCTCCACTTGGCTTGATGCGGGACACAATAACTTAACGGGAGAGCAGATCTTTACCGCCGGGGATCAAACATCCATCGGAAGGAGCTACCCAGATGTTGAAATTGATGATAGGATCAAAGGACAATTTGAGTGAGTTCTTGCCTCGTTTATTTCTGTACCTGCTCTTCAACTGAGGGTGCCTCTATAGTACGAGATACTGGGCTCCTATGCTGGCAGGTTCGTAGTCCGGAGTACTGCGATTATGTAGGGTGCTTTAACAAAATTATCGTCCTTTCATAGCCCAATTCGCATATAAGAATAAGCTCTTCAACTCTGGAGGGTCGCTTATCATGACTATGGGTGCATCTTTCAATCGACCTCCTCCAGGTTGGGCGTTGGTTTCTGGTATTGTAGGCGCCGTGGAGAGTGCCACACGAGGGCTGGCTGTTGACTTGAAACCAATCAGGTAAGTTTATAATTTGATCTATCAGTATAGTCTCAGTCTTTGACAGCCGGGCTTTCCAGGGTAAACACAGTGTAAGTTCTTACGGTGCACTTCGAGTCTGCAATAATTCGGAGGATTGAACCTAACCTAGAAACCCCGGGCTCGTTGTCTCTGAGTTTTGGGACGGACTCCCTGAAGATGCACGCAAAGCGATGTACGAGACGAGAGGACAGCAGCTCTTGGTTGGACACGCTGGTACTCCGGATGAAGTGGCCGAAGCTTATATATTTGCTATGAAGGCGAGTTCAGCCCCCGGAGTTGCTGTTTGTTACTCACCCGTCCTTTGGACAGTGCTCGTACTTCACCGGCCAGACTATTACTGTCGACGGAGGAGGTGTTCTCATATAGATGAACCGCATCTTGTAACATGTAGTAATGCACTAATCACAAGCAGCGTCAATCATGTGTTCGGCCTTTTTCCTGCCTCTTCTCGCCTTGCGTTTTGTTTCTGCCCGAGCGGTTTGACCTCGTGTTCATGTAGCTCGTTAAATATGTATTTTTATTTATTTTTTATTTTAAAAAAAAGCGTCAATCATGTGTGCGTGCTTCTCGTGCTCGCCGAGCATTGAGAAAACCCCGGCGCGCTCCTGCGAGCTATCTTGCATTCCGGGTTTTGGCAGAGTCGACGTGAACCAGACAAATTCCGACCTGCCTCAATGTATTTTAAAAAGGCAATTCTCACCACCACCAATTAAATATGTCCTAAAAGCAAGCCAACACACGCGTACGGGGTGACTAAGAATACATTGAGGGACTTCCATGGGTACCAGGACAGGAAATCAAAAGAACAATAGCGCGCAAGTGAGCTCTCGCAAGCCAAGAAATAGGACATGTTTCACATTAAACAAAAAAGAGGTCTCAGGTCGTAGGGCTTAATCAGTCTTCGATAAGGAGGAAGAATCTAGCATGAGACGGTTACGTTCACCTTCCCATATACGCTCCATCGATTCGTGTACATCCCCTAGCGCATCTGCGTTCAACGTATTCTTTTTAATGATACTGCGCATGTATTCTTGGAGGTCCGTATTGTTCATCTCCAAGGCCAATTGGCGCTGCTTTTTAAACCACTTTCGACCCTGCGTATCGAAATTTTGTGAGTTTACGCCGTATGAGACTTTTGTAACACAAATGTGGCAATACGAATTACCTTTTTGGGCAGATTAGCCTGAATTGTTTTTTCCCTAGTCTCCCTCATGTATCCTATAACAACGCTTGTCCCAGCCGCTACAACTTGCTCCACAATTCTATCTGTTGCTTGAATCGCCCGAAGCTGAATAACAGGACGCGCTTCCTTCCAACAATCTTCCCAAATCGTCCACAACAATTCCCATTTGGCGTCGAGCTTGGGGTTATTAACTGTTTCGCGAGTATTTCGTACGGCACGTTTAGCCGCAGACAGCGAAGCCTCCCGAGCGGCGTTCCACGCTTGATCGAAGGCCTCTTCATGCGTTTTTCCTACGGTGTCTGGCGCAACTTCTCTCGTTGCGACAAGGCCAGCCTGTAACGAAGTACCGAGGACTGTAGCACACTGAGCAAAGCTCTTCCCCAGAAAACCATATTGGAGCTCAGGAGAATCAGGAGATTGGGCTTGGAGCTCGTCTGAAGTAGCACCTGCATAGCCCCTAGACAAAACCTCCAGAAAAAACTTCCAAACAATTCCCAATAGTTCGGCTCTCATCATGCCCCTGAATTCATTCGTAACCTTTTCGACCCATAAGTATTGATCAAGAAGTGGGTGTGCCGTATTGGAGGATGTAACGGCCTGATATACCGTCTCCGCTACTTTAACCAACTCCGTTTTTATCAACTTTGTCAATGAGTTGCGGAGGCCGAAATGGAGGCGAAGTTTGACCAGATGTCGGACGATGGATCGCGCGAGGCCATCAGGAATTATCACACCGAGCGGTCCCGAAAAGCTAACGCCGCCCGGCATCGACGCCTGTGCCTCGTTTGCGAAGATGAGACCAGTGTGAGCCAGCATGTCAGGAAAGAAGCTAATGGCCTCGTTGAGCATGTACTCCGTCAAGCGATCGACGTGAGGATCGAAAAGGCGCACGAGGGATCCCACTTCGGGGAATCTATACGGTAAGTGGTGGCGTGCTATGATACTCAAGATAGTCCAAGAGAAAAAGAAGCAGTTGTGTTTCAGGAGGGTGTACTTCCCAGCGAAACTGTCGAAGGAAATAGCATGGCAGATCGAGATGACGGCTAAGAGATCAACTTCGCCACGCAAGTCCAGTTCAACTTCCAGCTCCGAAATCCACGTCTCACGAGTGAGACCAATGTTGGGTGTGTAAGAATCTTCACTGTCGACGGCGTTATTGAAGATAACATCAGTGGCATTTCCAACCTGTTTGGGTCGTCGGTCGAAGCGATGAACTTTCTCGTTGACCATGCACACGACAATAAACCGATGGGGCACTGGGCCGCTGACATCTTTTCGAATCTGTATCTTTTGGATAAGTGTACCTGCCGGGCGCTCTAGGCTGTTGTACCAATCAAACACTGGCCCAATGCCCCATTCCTCTTCGAATTCGAGAGGGATAGGGTCTAAGTTCCCTTTACTAATAGCGGCCATAGATGGGATGAGATTACTGGACATATTCGAGTGAATTGAGTGTAGAGCAATGGTCAAGGGGCAGGCGGTCAGGTAGGAATGTTTACTCTCCGGAACTAGCGCATACTCGTGATTTTGATAGCGGACGCATAAAAGCCTCCATGAGGTTTCCAGGCGGCCGTGTTGCGTAGGGAGCAACCGGGCCGATCAGGGGCTGTGCAGCGCTTAGGGATTTGCAAACCACACATCCCAGCTGCCGAACCCTACACTGATATTCCCCAAATCGCACGCCAACCGCTCTTGTTGGGGCATTTAAAAAATTATACTGTGTGAAAGAGGATCTCTTGGATCTTGCTGGGACTTCAGGATGGACGCTGGACTGGAGGAACTAGTCTTGTCGGGTGCTCTTTTCAACGGTGGCGACGAAGGAAACAGGTCCCCAGTGCGCTCTCGCTCGGTCACACCAGAACCTAACACAGATGATGAACTTTTTGGGTCGGACATTTCCCGGTCGGCGTCCCCGGGAGACAACACTGCAGCCCAAAACTCGATTGGTGTGTTTCCCGAGTTAGGATCCATCAACGTTTTCTCATCTCACCAGACCTTTGATTCCTCTCTAGGCATGGGTCCAGGGCGAACCGGGGTCAAAGGTGTCATCCGTGACCGTGCTGAGGCCCGCACACGGGAGAACGCCCGCCGAGTGCAAGATATCGCGGCTTTGAACGCCCAAATGGAGAAGTTCGCCATAACAGCACGAACATACAAAGAGGACGAGGAAGCTGCACGCAAGGAGGCAGAGAAAGAGGAAAAGGGGGCGAAAGAACGATATCGACGTCGTCGGTGGCGGGAGCTAAAAGAACGAGCAACGGGTGGGAATGCTGGGTTTGGACATCTGAGGGAGATTGGCGTTCATGGGTTTATAGAAGCGGTGGAGAATGAGCAACCTCAAACATGGGTTGTGGTCCATATATACGAGTTGGTGAGTCAAATGTCCGAATGTCGTGTCGTATCTCTGAACTAGTCTAGGGTGTTGCTCGGTGCTCAGCCGTAGACGAAGCTCTAGCAAGGCTAGCAAGATTTTACGTTTCAACAAAGTTCGTTAGGACAAGAGCCAGCGCGATTGGTTTTGCGGCGGTGTCTTCGGGCGCCAGCCCGTCCGCATTTGACCCACGGGTCGCGCCTCGGCATCCTGTGATAGACGATGATGAAGATGAGGGCGAAGCAGGTACGGGCGTCTCTGTCTGCAGCGCCCGACGCTTGACTAATACAGCTTAGTTGAACCGGTGATCGAAGTTGATACGGATATGTTACCAACCCTACTAGTTTATCGTGCTGGTCAGCTTGAACATACTTTTATCAGGGTCGACTGGGAGGCTGGCGATGGGGGGATACAGAACCTTCTCATCAAGTGAGTGGTCCTTCACGGCTCATAGGATGTTCTCGGCATACTCATGCTTCCCAGGCATGGCGTCATCTCCTCCATGTCTTTTAGCGAGCCAAAAAACTCGTTAGGCTTAAGCGATAGTGGTGAAGAATACGATCTGGACGACTAGTCTCGTTCCCTCGGTTAACAATTGTATCTTAGCTGCATTTCCGTTACTTGTTTGCGTCTCCAAGCTTGTCTGATAGCATATAGTAACAAGCCTGAGGTTTGTTCATACGCATATTACATGGGTTTCACGTAAATAGCTCAGTGGTAGTGTAGCATTTCAATCATACCGAAGGCTAGCTAAGACCAACGGTAGAGTCAAATCACTCGTCCGCTACCAGTCCCATCGATTGCTATTTGGGGAGCAACGAACCCACGACTCACCAACCAAGCCGTATGCTGCAGGGTCCGGGAGGGTGCTGGCCAACTTGACAACCGTGCTCGTGGCTTGTGGCATTCATTACCAACGCTCACATAAGGCTTGAGCTCAACGCGAGACAAACGACATACTCACGGATCACCTCAGACATCAGGAAAGCACGTCACAGCTCAATGGCACTAAATGAACTGTTAAGGTCGTTGAGGCAGAAGAGATTAATCTGCCTCAGAGGGACGCTCACGAGCGCTCAACGACACTCAACGAGGGGAGCTTTTTGCTTCTGCTTGGCGCAATAAGCAGTGCTCCCGGCTATGCTATTCAAACTGCTGATTGACCCGTTGTCTGTAATGTACTTATTTGTAATATACATCATTTTCCAGAACCAGCCGTGCATTTTGAACCTTTGTTGTATCGTTCTCTTCCCCAGCCAAATTTACCCCTGGGTGATGACAACCAGGACTCTATGACATGCGAGACTTCGAGCACAGCCAAATCCCGAGTGTTTTGGTGGATGGGAGTGTATTTGAAATGCATACATCCATGTCTGGGCAACATATATGAATCAGCTGTGCGGACCAAACGAGGCGTCAGGACAACAAAATGGCTACTAGGTGAGAATCTCTATGTGTTTTATTCCTGGGAGATATGTTGTCCGGCTTGGCGATTTTGATACACCTATATACACCCACTACCCCCAACCATCTCGAGCTAATTGCTTGCAAGTCTGATGGCACGCGTGCTCAGGGAGGAGCTGCGCATACAGTCAACTTTAAACTCACTTATACATTCCAACTGACGAAGCCCCAGGTGTGGCTGTACAAGTATTTGGTGTGGATCCTAAAACCACTAAGGTATAGAACCGGGTAGTAGACACAGGCACAACTTATATCTTCACCCAACAATTTCAGTGCCTGCTACTCAGTGCACAAGAGGAAACACTGGCGTTACGACACATCCCTCTTAGCCTCGCATGGTTGCTAGGCCGCCTCACAGCCAGCTCACACATGTGCTCCCAGAGGCCCCGATTCTGCTGTGTAGGGTCACCAGGTTCTACTTTATGAGGCTTGTTTATACACCTTGCTTCATCAGCAAAAAAATCCAAGGCTAATTCAGCCTGAATTAGTAGGTACCCTTCCTAATCGCTACTAAACCGCTAAATCCACTAGTTTGTGACGTTTAATTTTGTTTTACTTTGAATTTGGGCAGCTTAGAAGCGGTTTAGAAGCGATTAGGAAGGTACCCCACTAATTCCCCAGGGTTTAGTTTGGCGCCTTTGGCGTTTTTTCCTGATGCTTGTTGTTCTGTTAGCTCTCACTTCTACATCTTGTCATACACAAGTAGTTTTAGACACCCGCCTGGGCTCCCTGCGAACACAACCCCAGTCACGCTTTTGGGACACGACACCCTCTTCGACGCCCCTGTCTACAAGCTAACCTCATCTACTTGTATATAACCTCAAATGCAAGGTCGTCAGGGTCAAGGACAGTGTTTGAGGCATACTAGGATATACAACACGATTTGGAAGAAAAGTTTCCCACCAGGGGTAATCACCTTGTTGGTTGGCTCTTTGATAAAATTGCCTCTGCTGCTGAACTAAATAGCTCCTCGAATGTGATGCCGTGTCCTTGGCTTCTCCCTTCCATCACAACCATATCAGGAGAGATGCATTTCCCTGTCTCCACATTACCGTCCTCAAAATACTGCTCATGGGCTCGGATGTATGCGGGATAAGCAATATTTTCCCAGTAATTCGGAGGTGGTGTCCAGAATGTCCCATCTACTCACACGGTTACCAAACAAACATAATATAAGCTGGGTACGAACCACCATTATCAAAGACTCTAAACTCTCGCCGGGCCTCCATTACATGCCCAGGTGTGCGGATAAACACCTTGACATCCATAGTCTTAACAAGGTCCTAATTATGCCAATTAAGGAATGTAAGTTAGATTGTTAGGTTAGACGGCTGATCAAGATACATGCCGGATCGTAAAATACAATGAACCCCTCGACCATACGCCACTCGAGGTTGATTCCCTTGGCGAGCCATTCCTTGCGAATTCGAATAAATCGTTCTCTCCACTGGTTTAAGTATTCGTTTGTGAGATACCCGAAAGACTGAATGTTCCTCGTAATTGTTCGCAAGTTAGCGGTGATAGAATTGACAATTGCTTACAGACGAAGAGCCCACATCGATGGTGTTGAACAAGAGCTCTTTATGTTCACCCTGATCAAGAAGCTCCTTGAACGCTCTGCGAAAACCGGGCCAATCGATGGCAGTTTCAGCCTCATCTGGATCGGGAACGTTGTGTACGGGATGCATCGGTAGGTTCTTCTCGTGCTAGCAGTCGGGTGTTGGGATCGAAATCCGATAGAGCCTATCAAACCAAACGTACTATGACATAATGCTACCGTTCAAACGATGTGGTCTCAGGTTGAGTTGGGTTATACTTCTCGACTCGGAAGTACTCACATCTTGGTTCAGCAAGGGGCAGTAAGGTATTACCCTGCTCAGTTGCTTTGCCAACGTGGTTTTCCCAGAACAGGTTCCACCCCTACGCAAAGTATACAACGATGAAAGATAAGAAGAACAGCAGACTTACCCAATTGCAATGGTTATAACCCGAGTTTCCATCGTTGAACACAAGCTAGCGTCGATGTCAGGCGACAAAAATGGGTCGGGTCGCAGCGCTCCGTTGAGTGATGGCGAGTGGAGTGCGTCTAGCACGGAAAGAGGGATACTCTGTGCACGAGGCGAACGAAAGCAATCTATCAGCTCGGCGTCAGGGTTTGATCCAGGTGGCGATGCGGCTATCCAAACCGAAACAAATAGGCACTCCGGACTGGCGCGTGGCTTGCCAGCCACGCACACGTTTCGCCGCTTCGGCGAACGACTGTCCCATCGCTGTATGCCTCACTCGCACCTCATTTGCTCACCTTTTCCTGCCCGCTCCCCGCGATGTGGTGCGCGGGTCGGCCGGGAGGGAATTTTGTTGTTCACAGAACGCTGGAAAGCTGGAAATTTTTTTGCAGGGAATCAACCCGTTACTTGTTCCTGCCAACGGACCACTGGCGCCTTGACCGAGCCGTTGTCGTCAGGTCCCAGCGGTTTTGGGAGACCCGGCGCGAAGCGACGGGTGGAAGCCGGGGCGCCGAGACGTGAGCAAGACTTGCGGGTTGGATGGCAATGAACGGGCGGTCTCAATGGCGGGCGGGTTAAAGAAGCCGAGGAGGGCTTGTACCCTTGACGAGCCGGCCGTCGCCGAATTGTTGTTGCAAGCCTCACATAATCGGGGCAAGAGACGCCTCACTCTTTCCGTCGAACGTGCACCGCAGCCTGCGGAGGCGCACAGCCCCTATCTTATACCTGGTCATCGACGCCTGCATGACGTCCGCCTTTTTTGTATTTATATAATAACGAAGTTTGTGGGAGTTGATATATGCGGGTATTACAGGGATTTTGGGATGCCCGATCAATTTATCTCTTTTGGTACCTCTGAGATGGTCTCCCCCGTGAGTGTGGTACCTTCTACTGCATTTTGAGTATCCCCGAGGATGTAGTTGGGCATGAGCAGGGCGAGGGATAGAGGAATGATTGCTGTGGAGGGCACCAGTAAACTTTAGGGTGACAACCGCCATCCGAGACTTATGGACTTACCGATAATCGTCGCAGTAATCAGCATAACCTTCATGGTTTCATCATAAGCTAAAATACGGAAATAAGTGAAAGGTCGCGCAGCAGCGTTTTGAATGGGCATACCTTGAATGACTCCTTCGCGGATTGGGTCCCCTGGAGGGTACATAGCGATAGTGGTGATGCTTCCGAACAGAGTCGCCCGAGTAGCTTCGTTCACGCCAGGAAGGTGGATTTCTAGTTGCTTAGGCATAGTATTACTGAAGGGACACCAAAATTAAGCATTTAGTCTTCGCGAGCCGGTCAACGCTTGGTACTTACGTCCAGATTCCGCCAGCTAAATCAAGGCGGAGTTAATTAAGCATATAGTTTGGGTAGAATCGACAACGCTCCTACATACCAATTGCAGTCCCGATTGCACCTCCAATTTCGGTCACGAGCAGTACCATCGCCGTGACGATTGCGACTTCTCCGTGTGGAACCGATGCTTGTGCGCCGACTTGCGACGCGACCGCGGCGAACCCACCGCCAAATCCTTGAATCACCTAACGCTACAAGTTAACACCGGAAATTGTGGACCGGCCGCGACCTTTCACTTACCTGTGTCATCACGAGTTCTCCAGTGTTCCCTTTGGCTCCACGTGAGTGGATCATTAGTCCCACACCGAACAGACGGATAGCAAGGCCAGCAACAAGCATCCACTTGTACCGATGGGTTACACGCATGATCATGCCGGCCAGGATCCCGAACACCGTCAGCGCAACCGTCTGAGTTGAGGAGAAATAGTTCAGGTAGCGAAGCTGCCTACCAAAACCACGTTACTGTGAGTACCGAACAAACAATGGTTTGGCTCACCATCCCTTGACCACAAAAACGAATGAATAAAGGTACGAGAATGTAAGATAGAAAGAGACGAAATCGAAAAAACCGATGAGAGCCGCTCCCACAATGGCCTTGTTGCGCAAGAACTTCATGGGTACAATAGGATGCGATGCAAACTTCCACTCGTAGATGCCAAATAGGATCAAGATGGTGGGACCAACGGTGAGCATCGCTATCATTGACGCTAGACAGATTGCGCTTGTTAGCTCTGCGATATGGCGCATCTGAATATATGCGCGTACGATTATGCCACCCGCCTTTCGCCTTCGCAGCGAGAGTGAGCGGTAGCAGGACGCACGCAACGCCTCCCGCAAGGATGAGTAGGCCGATAATATCGATTTCCGTGAATACATCCCCAACCTTTTGGAACCGAGTGCGCGAAATGCCCGAACCACGCTCAACCAGTCCTCTAACTTCGGCCTTGTGTTGAGCCCACCCAAGAGTGGCGATGAGGGGGATAACGGTGACTGGTACAAGAATGGCGAACATTCCGTCTGAACCATGCGTTGGTTTCCGGACGCTTTGGAAGAGGAAGAATACTCACATCCCCAGCGCCAACCCGGCCCTCCGGGTGCCATTACACTCGCCGACACTTCTGATCCAGCGAAAGCATTGATAATAAACGGTGCCGATACTAGGCTGGATGAGAGCCCACGCCATTTGAGTGTTGTGGTATCGGCGATAATAATCTGCAACAATAGCTGCAAGCCACTACAAAACAAAAATCATGACCCAACACTGATTTGCTGGTTAGATTCTGGTGCACTCACGTATAACCGACCGCGTAGATAACTATTCCACTGGCAATGCTTCCAATGCTCTGAGCAGAAGCGATAATAATATACCCGAGGACGTAGAAGAATACTAGAAGAAACACACTTCTCTCAATTGCTACATGGGGAACAACTAGCCCACGACTTACCGACTAAGCTGTATGCCACAGGACGCGAGAAGGCATCGGCTGACTTGGCAATGAACGGCTTGCCGCAAGCGACTAGCGAGCAGAACCTCAACTCAGACATGTGCTGGAGTCACAAGGCGATCAAACGCACCAATAATGCTCTGTGCAACTTGGACGGTTGCGATGAGCGAATGATTGTTTAAAGCAGATCCAGCGAAGGCCAAATACGTCCAGGTGGTCGAGCCATCAAGGGAGTACATGTAAGCGGCCAGCGTAATGCTGAAACAGGAGACTGGGTTAGGAAACGTTGGAAACTTGGGCATGGAACACACCTGATGACGAGGAACACCTGGTGTTTCCCAGTGATCACCTTCTGCGCTGCTTCGGCTTTCCGAACGCCGACAGGCTTGGCTGTCTCCAAGTCGTGACCCCAGTGCTTGGCGCCGACATCCGGGGCAGAGCGCGAGTCGTTTTTCTCGATGCTAGAGGCCATGGTGGGTAGGAACAAATGAGAAGCGGCGGGGGGCTTCCTCTTATAAACATCTGAACCTCCGCATCGTAAACGTTATGGAGCCGTGGACGGTTAGCCAGGCCGGAAGCGATAAGATTGATAAGATTGATAAGATTTTGCGTGCCTGACCGTGCTGTGAACCTCCATGGAGACCTTGTCCATAACGAATGCCGGAATAGCTTTTGTAACTACACCGTCCAAAAATGTTATCAAAGCTACCTGAAAGCTAGGCGCATGTTATGGGCAAAAAATTCTCAGTAGGAAACGATTTCTAGTTAGCCGTTCAAGTCGTCCGACATCACCGCAGCAATCATAGATTGATATAAGCGGATAAGATCCGGTCATCTGGGCAATCTGATAATGATCAGCCTCACATAATTAAGTGTGTAAAGGGCCGGATGTGGCCCACCTGTTCGCAAGCCATGGCACCATGCAAGCACCTCAGCGGGCACATATTGGGGCCTCCGCTCCAGGGGGCATTCGGCCTTCGGACTCCTATAGCTAGTCATAAATAGGGTGTGTATGCACTCGAGGGGTGTCAAAATTCCAAGCCTTCCCTTGTTTGATCGAAGTAATTGACTTGAGATTTCTTGAGTTGGAATTGTTTGGGACGATTGGGAGCAGCGCACGAAAGCCGTGACTAGGAGGACGCCTAAGTAAGATAAATCATAGCGTAAATCAGTGATCAATATAGCAGCTAAGCGGAGTCATCCGTTATTTGTTAAAGAAAGATGTTCGAGTCTCGCTCTGAGCTTCATCTATGTTAAAAAGTCTCTCCATTTTTGTGCGACATCCCGAGTGCCAAGTCTGCGGGAGGATTCAACGTACGTGAGTTCGTTTCGATGCGGATGTATGCATCGATCGAGAGCGCACCACGAAGAGATAACGCCAAATGATCTCATTACAATACCATGACGTGGTATCTTGGCCTATCGGGGCCAAGTGCGGGGGCTGGTCTGGGTGGGTGTCTCGAGCAATTCGAAAGCTAGCTCATTTGTGCGAGGTTCCGCCGATAGAAACTCAGACCATATACCAACGCCGTTATCGCAGAGCTTTCCACAGAAATAGTACAATAAAGAAAGCGTGTCCTTGTTTATATCTTTTATCTGCAAAAATGTGGTTTCTAGTTCTGCGTTGAGGTTGGTGTCAATGGGTTCGAAGCGCGTGAGGTCAAGGGCGAGGCTTCGGAGAGATATTTTATATTATTGGTATAAAAATTGTATGCATTTGGTCCATTTTTGTCGCTCGTACTTATCAAAGGGTAGTCGGTTTGGCGTGGGGGAGTAAGCAAGGTTGTGCAAGTTTGAGGCATTTAGCGCCCGTGGTCACGGATCAGTCACATCAACCACGTGATCCCACGTCGAAGCTCGTTGCTGCGACGACCACCTCGGATGATGCCCTTCTTGCCCTGCCGCACCTTGCTTCCGAAGGACATATTCTGGCGCTTCTAGGATGATCATCGGCTTGCGTTTAAAGACTGAGTGTGAATTGTACCTTGAAGCAGTCGATGCTTCGTCGACTTACGGGCTTCCTTCGGAGTGGCCCCGCCCAAGTCTTGGCTTCATGATCTAGGTCTAGACAAATTCTTTCGAAACTTGATCCTTTATACCGAAACACGGGCGGCCTATCATCGGGGTCGCCAAGCTCACCTGCCGCCTGCCGACCGCCGACTGCCACCGCCGATCGGGGGCGGTTTACCAAAAGCGGCATCGCCGTACTACACCTGGGAGAGTTCACAAGCACGGCTGATACCGCTTCTATTGGACTCGTCATATCTTCTTCTCGCTGTTCCGTGTAGGCGAGAGAATTGCCTCTTTTAATATCAACACTCGAAAACATTGATTCGCGGCACTTGACCTGATCGTTATGTCAGCTTCCCCGGTCGCTAGCAGAGCTAGCCCGCCTGCCTTGTAGCCTTTTATTGCGCCTGGCACGTGCAAGGAAATCAGAAAAGTCATTATGTTGACATGGAGTCACCGAAATATGAATCCGAAGTTTTTTCGATTGGAAAGGGCAATGACAGGCCAGCACTTCCTCACGGATGTCCAATTTTATACACAACAGGAACGACCTATTGATGGTGTATGTACTTTCACGTCTCTGCACACGATAAAGGTTGACAAAGCGCAGAATACGGTGCTTCGCGGTGGTTAGACGGCTGATAGTCGGCTTGCGACACTCGGTCCTATCACGGTGCTGCACGCAAGTGACATCACGCTATTCTCTGGCCCACAGCCCCGTGCGAGCTATCGCATAGGAACGACTCTGAGCTGTCCCTTTTTGAAGGTAGAATCTCCGAGCTGGGTTCCGAGGTCCCCGCTCAATGACACGATAAAAGGACAACACCCATCGCCTCCATTCCATCAAGGCATTTTACCCCTGTCTGCCCTCGCTCCCTTCTAAATACCAGCCTTCTACAAGTGCGCGATCGCTCTATCATGGTACCAGAGACCGATCAGTCACCGGCACTGGATCTCGCTGATGTTGAGCGAGGCTTGCAGGGATCTTCTGATCCCCTTTCCCCTACCTTTGGCGGCGTCTATGTGTCTCCAACCCAGGCTATCGCAGGTTCTGGCCACGTTACGCCAGGTGGATCCGCCGTCTCCCCTGCGCTCGTCTCGCAAGCTGGAATCTCGGCGCTCAACCTGGATGGTTCGATTGTTGTATTTCCGACTAGCCCACCCCCGGCTTTTGACTCCGGAAAGTCTTCTCCAACCGCCGAGTTGCCCACCTTGGAGTATGCTCAGGACGATCCTAATCAAACTGCGGTCGACCTCGTCCGGAAAGTATCTCTCGGTCCAATTGAGAAGACCCCGAACGAGAAGTTCATCCAAGGATCAGTTGCGCCAGCGGAACCGAAGCCTGTCCCAGCCGCCGTCAAGCCAAAGCCCAAGCCAGCACAGATCGAAGCTAGCCCATGGATTCGCTTTAACTTATTCTTCAACACATACCGGTAGGTTGTCCGTGCGATGAACCTCGATGAGATCTAACCATTCCTCAAAAGTAAATTCTTTACTCTTGTGACCACCTTAAATGCGATTGGTATCATTCTAGCCGGTGTAGGAAAGTTTCAATATGCAGTCAGCCATTCCGGCGCGCTTGTTCTTGGGAATTTGTTGTGTGCCATCATGATGAGGAACGAACTGTTCCTTCGCTTCCTCTATATTATTGCCAACACGTTCTTTGCTAAGGTGAGAACACATACCAAACTTGTCGGCGACCCTCTGGCTCATAATCCAATTACAGTGGCCGCCCCTATGTGTTCGCCTCGCCATCACATCTACTCTTCAACACATCGGAGGCATACACTCGGGATGCGCGACTTCCGGCTTGGCATGGTTGTTATACAAGGTCATTGAACTCTGCCGCCACGCGTCCGTGAACCAGAAGTCGGTGATTGCGATGGGTGTCGTCACAAGTGTCGCTGTGTCAGTCAGCGTCATCAGCGCCTTCCCTTGGATCCGGAACCAACACCACAAGTGCGTACTTTATATTGCCATAACTGGTGGATGTCCTTACTAATACCCGAGCAGCGTCTTCGAACGTCACCATCGTTTTATCGGATGGCTTGGGCTACTGGCCACTTGGATTTTCGTTATCCTTGGGAACGGTTTCGACGCTCGGACTGGAGAATGGACCGCTACTGGCTACCACATGATCAGCACGCAGGAGTTTTGGTTTGCACTTGGGATGACTATTTTGTGAGTCTGTCGTCCCACACTCCTTTCTCATAGCCCCGCTGACCACGACATATCAGCATCATCCTCCCGTGGTCCTTCACACGCCGAGTGCCCGTGCATGTCGAGATTGTAAGCACCGGATAATTGCCGATGTTTCGAGCTGGTGCTAACCCCCGACACGTATAGCCATCGCCCAAGGTCGCTGTCATACGGTTTGACCGCGGAATGCAGCAAGGGTTACTCGGCCGCATCAGTCGAAGCAGCATACTAGAGTATCACGCTTTCGGTATCATTTCGGAAGGAACTCATTCACCATACCACTACATGGTCTGCGGTGTCCAAGGCGACTTTACTCGGGGATTAGTCGAGGACCCACCGAAATACTTATGGACTCGGGAAGTCAAGGTAAGCTACCAATTGGGAGGTTACTGGAGTTACACGTTGACTTCTTGGACTGCGTTTGTATAGTTTGCTGGTGTATCCAACACTTCGACGCTGTACCGCCGGGGCATCAGGGTATGCACTGGTACTGGTATCGGGGCCGCGTTGTCCACCTGCCTTCAAAACGACCAGTGGTTCCTCATTTGGATCGGTAAGCTAAAAGCACCAGAGATGCAACGAGTCTCGAATGTCTAACCGAGGATGGCTATAGGCTCGGATCAAGAGAAGACTTTTGGCAAAACAATCTCAGGACTCATCGAAACCCATATCCCTCCTGAGCGCCGCATTCTTTGGGACTCCAAGAAGGGAGGGCGGCCCAACACCATGAAACTTATAGAGGAAGTGTATAAAAGCTTTGACGCGGAAGGTGAGCGGATCAGGCAGCCAGGTTGATGCCCTGAACTTATCTCAGTGGTTTAGTCGTTTTCATCACTTCAAACTTTATCGGCAATCGTGAGATGATGGTCGGTTGCAGGAAGCTGGGAATCCCTGCCTTCGGTTAGTTATCGCTTTGGGCTCACATGACCATGAGTACTTACCGTGGTATCCCCGTTCGGTGGAATATAGGTACTCTTTGGGACTTTTAGTCCTACGCCTGACAAGAGGGCGATACGCTAGCGGGGTTCAGCCATGTGCTCGTGTCACTCGTGACCGGTTGCGTGACTGCGGTTGTATACTTATGTTTGAATTCGGTTGCCGTCTTGAATATGTTGTAGTCCACTGTAAATTTACCCATAAAAATTGATATTTGATTCCTAGTATGATCTTTAGAGGGCGGGGAACGCGAGTCTGATCATATTAGATAATACAGATACGAGACCACAGGGATTCACAAAGGAGTCGACTGTAAGCACTCCAAAGCCGCCCATCTCCACGTACACTCGACATATGCGAAATACAAGCCGCGTTGTACTTACTATGAGGAGCAAGCAAACTAGCAGATATTTCGCATTGCCGGTGCGCGCAGAGAAGAGGGCTAGAAGTGGCGTGAACCAAGGTTCGGGTGAACGTCCAGTACACCCGTTCCGAAGGTAAAGCCAAGGGTAGGGATAGAGGTGTACTACAATCTGCACCATGTAAGCACCGTGAATTGAAAAAATAAGTGGACTCGTCCGCGGAGGGTTTGTGATGTAAGGAGCGAGCAGTCCTGGAAATAATGTCAGCGATATTGCGAGCGCAAGCCACCGCCTACAAGTCAGCACGCCTCGGAATAAAGCCCCAGGCGTCTAATACGCCACGAATCAAAGGGTTGAAATAATAATGGGCCATAAATAGAGCCAGAGGCTGCTACTGGGGGAGAGGAAGGATGGGAGGGGAGGAACCCGCGCATAGAGTTGCTCTCCCTCGTCTGGATATATAGTGGGCTGCCTACCCTCGCTCCGCTACTATACCGGTATCCTCCGGCTCTATCAAGTGGGGGATGAGATGCTGAAGGCTACACGGAGTGGTCTTTTGCCTCTCATAGGTCCAGAGCGAGGGGCGGCATCAAACTGAAACCGTCGTGAGTGGTTCATTCTCATCCAAATCGCAGTTGCGTGATTCTAGATGCGTTTCATGCGCAACTCCTACTCCAAGAAC